>SKCR01028868.1:0-86726 GCA_019454045.1 Zanthoxylum bungeanum
TGTAATTTATATGTTTCTTAATTTTTTGGTTCTACACTAACAGAAAACTTAATGGAGATTTAATGGTTAAGTTAAGTTATGTTTTCCCTGGTAGAATTAAACTGTTGAGAAATTGATCTAGATTAAATTCTGCATTTGATGTAGAGCAAAACTCTCTATAGGAATATCCCCGCTTAAATAAGGCAAATAGTAACTAGTATTGGGAATACTGTTTCTTGGTCCGCCTTGTCAGTATGGATACAAATGATTTCCTGATGTTGTAGCTGTATCGTGCCAAAGTTATGCAGTTATCATTGATGGTAGTTCATTTGCGCCGGTAGAACTTATATGATAAGAGACAAATTCAAGTGAAAGTGGAAATCCTGAACATGCCAAAGCTGACAGGACTACATCGGTAGCTTGAGTTTGTCACTTACAAGTGAAGCTTTGATACGCCTCATTGTGAACGTGAAAAAACTGTCATAACGAGAAATGGTCAGGACTGGTACGTGGAGTTGTATTCCCGAGTGTAGATCATACTACCGTCCATTCGGAATCATCTATGAAATTTATGTTCAGGTTTTCATCCTATATACCAATGGGCATATAATAAAAATAAAACACAAAGACCCATATGCAGTGAAAACAAAAACATACAATCGTGCAAAAACATAAAACATGTGCGCACGCACATGCAATGGGAAAGAGGAATGCAATATTTAAGAACAAATACACTGAAGTGCACTCTCATCATGCCTGCTAGGATCAAGGCATTCAGAAGTAGATGGGAAGTCATCTCGCTTCCTCACCTAAACTTTCTTAGGAGACTCCTTTACTTTAGAACTTATAGTTAGCAATTCAAGTTTCTCACTAATATATTGAGTTTGTTTAGCTAATGCATAAACTTGATTGACTAGATTTGAAGAATCAAATCTAGGTGAAACATTCTTAGGTTTTTTCTTTTGTTTATGCAACATAAAGCACTTAGGCCTAATGTGTCATATATTTCCACAATGATGGCATACAAGCACAAACCTCAAGGTTTACCCACCACACCTCCAAAATGAGGTTCTATCATATGATGCAGAACAACTGGGGGAATCATGACCGGCGTAAACACACATGTATAACGCAAGCGCACGTATCGTTCAAGTAGTATAAAAAATATCGATCCCACGAGGACTTAATTCCTACTGTTGATATTAATTATTGAATCTATTTATTCAGATATCTAATTGAGGGTGAGGAGAATGATTGTTTGATTGGTTGAATGTGTTTTTACAAAATAAATAAAAAGACAAAAGAAAATACTAAGGAAAATAACAAAAGTCATAAAGATCTAGGGTTGTGATTCATTCTAATATAATTTAAAAGATGAAGTGGTTATTTTATGTTTGTGTAATAAATCAGTTTACTAACCTGGAACACTAAATTATGCAAAAGCCTCTGTCGATGGTCAGACGCAAATACCCAGTTTAACCCAATTGAACCATATGTCTATGTCAACCAAATTATCTGGATTCATTAAGTTTAAGTTCCAATTATGGCTACCCCCGCCCGACAGGTATATGTCTATCCTGTAAGGAAATCTATTAAAGGGTTATCTATCCTCAAGGAAGATCGTGGGCTATTAAGTCTAAGGCTGAAACCTAAAATCCCTATGTCTAGTTCATTTTAGATTTACCACATCAATCTTATTGGTGATCAGACAAAAGAAGCATTAAGCTTAAGACTTAATAAGTAAACCTTTAAATTACCCAAACTATAAAATAACCCTTATAAACCGGTGATATTAGAATTCATCACAACCTCAGATAACTAACACATAACTAGGGCTAGTAAAAACATAAAAGTAAAAGACATAAAGTAAAAATACTGAAAAGTAACAGACATAAAGTAAAACTGAAAAGTAAAATAAAATAAAATGCTAAGGTAAAAGGAATTACTTTTACTACTACTAATTTAGATATCTCCCATAAAATAATATATAAACTTGTGATAATAATACCAACCGACCATATAGGCGGTATCCTGATTAAGTCAAATTAAGTCCAACCAGCCATAAAGGCGGAACCAAAATTAAATTGCCAACCGACCAATCTGGCGGTATCCTTTTTAAGTCAATATTTTAAATAGTGAATATATTATTTTTAAGGGAGATTAATCTAAATAGTAACAGTAAAAGAATTACCTTTCACCCTAGCTGGAGAAGTTACCTCCTCATGGTAAATAGTAAAAACTGTAAAAAGTAAAAAGTAAAAATTAAATTACTATTATTACAAACGTAATTAAAATATTTACAAAACTAAAAACTAAAAATAAAAAAAAACTAAAAACTAAAGAATCTAGAGAGAGAAGCTCTCTCTTTAGAAGGAATTGAAGAGAGAGGAAGGTGCACTGAATTATGAAATTTCGCGCTGAATTTATAGAAAAATTTGGTTCCAGCGTCGAGACGCCAGATCCTCCGTGTCGCGACGCCGGATTTGTCGACGTGGCACGCTTGGTTCGCTGGTTTGAAGATTCTGGATAAGATGATAAGGTGACACGTGGCAGAGTGGTTGGGCTTCAATTATTGTGACACGTGGCGGCTTCTGATTTCGCTGAGATTCTTATCCGCCACGTGTCAGATAAGGATAGGATACTCAATTATTGACGCTGACGTGGCGGTGACGTGGCGACGACGTGGCGACACGTGGGAAAGAGACTGTCGGCACCGTAGGATTGCGACACGTGTCACGCTGTGATTGGCTGATGCTGACGTGGCAAGTTGACTTGGTTGACCTTGTGACGTGGCGGATGACGTGGCGTGACACATGGCAAAGTTGACTTTTTGACCGATGACATGGCTGATGAAGAGGCGACACGTGTCAATTCTGAGTGTCGGCAGCATATGATGATGACACGTGGCACGGCGCACGTTAGCAGGTCGGCTGTGATGGTGACATGTGGCACGGCGCATTTTAGCAAAGTCAAACTTTTCTCAGATTCTTATTTGTGGACCCGGCGCACGTTAGCACTGTTCGGCGTATTTTAGACGTCGCGACGCGGAAGTCTGGGAGTCGCGACACGCAAAAGACCAAAATATCCCTGTTGACGCATTTTTGTCCGTTTTTGCCCCAAATTGTCTCCAATGCTTTCCAAACTTTATTTTATCTACAAAATAACACAAAACATATCAAAACGTTCACAAAACTCAAGAAACTATACAAAATATTAGGTTAAATGAGTGGGAAATAGTGATATAAATATCACTCATCAAATCACATGACTACAATCAATATGCTTCTCACCTTAGTCATGTTTAGGAGGGATCGGTCAGCTCTAGACGATGACACCTTATCACAATTGGACTCGACGCTAATCCTTAACATGTGGTCTAGTTTTCAGTCCTATTAGAAAATACGGACAACTAGGTTCTAGAATTTTCAAGTTCTGCTTCTAAGAATTTGACTCTATCAACTATTCATGTTTTTCCTCTATTCAAGGTCATCAATAATCAAAAGGCTTTGCGCAAACTTGGCTTGAGTTTCATTCTTGTCTAGCTCCACTTCTTTAGCCTCTTATTGACCTCAATATTCGTATTCTTGATAGTTATACTCTCATTAAATAGTTATATGTAGGCTACCTTAAGATCATCCTAATCTACAAAGTCATCGTGAGAGTATTCAGATCCAGCATCTTTATCACTAAAGTTATTCTCTCTCTTACCTACCACATTAGCAAAAAGCAATGAAATTACTTTTATTTCTTTGGAGACTCAATAGAAGTATAGCCACCCTCTGAATCACTAGGTGAGGCTGCCATAACTTTCTTACCCTTGGAGTTTTGTATGTGGTGTTAGGGTTGGTGCTCTGAGCGCCAATTTTATTATGTATTTCCTTGTAAATACTAATGTAACGTTTTATTATGAATAAAATGAGCAGTTTCTTTTATATACTTCTTCTTAATATGGTAAAGACGTAACCGACCTTAGAATGATTAGTTATGATACTGTTGCAAAAGCGTCGCAACTGACATTGAGATATATCATGACGTTGTCATTCTTATACAGTTCCCGGTTAAGGTTTACACTACTTGGTCAGTAAAGTAAACCCGTAAAGACTGGTACATGTCGTATTTTGGAATCTTGGATTCCGATGGTTTCTCAGTGAACCATGAGTCTTGGAGACTCGTATAGATGTGTAGGTGTTTATAGCGGATAAACATTGAACGACTCACCGAAGATTCTTAATGGATGGTACACCAACATCAATAAGAATCTTCTCGGGTTGAGTGAGCATAGTGATTCTTTGACTTGAGATACCACTGTGGATATCTGAGTTATCCTCCACACTTAGATGGCAGTCACGTCACCGATCTATTTAGATCAGACCTCTGTCTGTTCGTTGGGTGTGGACTGATGCTCATGATATCCTGTGTGTATCAAGATAGGATCTGTCAGCTCTGTGTACAGAGTATAGGTATTCAATATGGTATTAGAAATCGGTTAAATCCATAGGCCTGTGGTACACTTTAGAAATTAGTTCTAAGTGTTATTTGAGGGATTGCTAATAGAAACGTCGACGTGATTATATCTATAGAGATTTGACGTTTGTATTTGTATCTCTGGATTAATCAGGATACCTGTGACAGAGGGATTATACGTATGCAGTGACCTCGACCTGTATGATTCAGTGAGTTTTTATGTGTTCGTCATAATTTACGGGTGGGTGAATTATGGACACGTAATTTGATTTCGTGACGGATATACCTGAATCTAGAGAGTCTCACTAATGAAATTTACTCGTAGAGCACTAGGGCAACTGTTATTAATAATACTGATTATTTATAACTCGTTTAATGGTTAAACGGTAAATACATGCAATTGGGACCTAATCGTCATTTCCGAATTAATGTGTATTTGTATTTAATATTTGATATTATTAAATACACATTAATTAAATATCAAAGTGTGATATTTGACATATATCATTAATATATGTATTTGAGATATTTAATGATATAATATAAACATATATTTAAGATATTTATATTTTATTTAATTATTTAATTGTTAAATAATTAAATTGATTAATAAAATAAATATCTTAAGTCATGATTTGCTTTATTAAAGCTTTTAATGGCTTGATATTATAGGTCCATTTTTTATTTACTTTATAAAAGATAATTGTTGTCATTTATTAAAGTTAAAAAACTTGTTCCAATGGAATTATTTAAAAGGAAAAAATTGAAAATGCTTATTTTGATTTCCATGGCTCACGGCAATCTTGGAAAATATATAAGCTTTTGTTTCAATTTCTTTCATTACACAAGTTGAAAATAAGAATTACAAAAGTAAGGTTGAGAGAAAACAAGAAGAGCAAATAAAGGAAATTAAGCAAATTCTTGAGTTTTGTAAGTAATTTCCAACTTTCTTCAATTAGGAAATTGTTTCCATGTACCTAGGCTTCAATTGTGATGCTTAGAATTTTCTCTACTCCTTAGTATGTAATTAAATTGTTCTTAACTTGTTTGGATGAGTTCATGCATGTATAATTAATTTATTTGCTAATTAGTGTAATTAAGCTTAATAAATTAATTAGAAAATTAAAGTTGTCATTCTAGAGTTAATTAGCCATTCATAATTAGCCTAGAATTGTTCTTGATTAATTTCATGATGGTGAGAATTAATTGGTGTGGTAATTTGAAGATTAAAGTATTGAATTTCATAATTTAGTGTAAATTGCCCAATTTGAGTGATTTGTGAAATTAGGGTTCTTAACCCACTCAAATTTTGGGGACTTTTCATATATAAGCTTTAATTTGATGTATATTAGATGCATGTAAAATTTGGGATTAATTGGATTTGATCTTGATGTGTTTTGAACAAATTGGGCCAAATTACAATTAATTAAAATTCCGGGCTGTTTTGTAAATTCCAGAAAAATTTGGGCAGTGGCGCAAATCTGGAAAATTTTTCTGGTTTTGTAGCAAACTTGTAAAAATTATTTTGGGATTAATTTGGAATTAATTAAATATGTAATTGACATATTTAAAACTAAAATAATTAATTTGCAAAAGTTTGGGGTAATTTTGTAATTAAAAGAAATATGATTTCTTAGGTTATATTTCATAATTTAAGTATTGGTTAATTAAATAAATAAGTTTATTTAATTGTTCCAAGAAAAAATTTTGAAATCGGAGAAATCGTTTTTCCGCGTTCCGCTGCGCTAACCTTGTAATTCCCAATAAAACCCCAACAAAAATGGTATCAGAGCGAGTCTGATTCTGGAACCCCGATATATGATTATGCCTTGAAAATTCAATATTGACTTTAATGCATGTTTTGTATTTATTTAATTTGATTAAATAAATTAAACATCTTTTAGCGGAAAATCTCCTATTTAATAATAAGGTTTATAATTTAATATGTATTTGATGTATATTAATCGGTCCGTCTTGTCAATACCGCTTATCGGTAAATTTTCTACGACTATATCCGAGAACGTGCCAAACTGTGAGGATATGGCCGGTAGAAATTTATCTGTACCGGATATATTTGATATTAGGTGAATTCAAGCGAAAGCGCAATCCTGAACGTGCCAAAGCTGTCAGGGTTACGTAAGTATCTTGAATTCATCATTGACAAGTTTGACCTTGGTACGCCTCCTTGTGAACGTGCCAAAGCTGTCACAACGAGAAACGACCAGGACCGAAAACCCAGGAGTCACTATTGAGTGATCGACAATGTGTTGTCTACCTAAATGAATATACGTAGGCGAGAACGTGCCAAAGCTGTGAGCTGAAATATATTCATGGGGTCCACCTTTCACTATTATGTTATGATTTGATTATCGCATGTTTTGTATTCTGTTTGGGGATTACAGTATTGCATGAAATAGTGGGAGGGGCATTTTTAGATTAAAAATCCATGATCTAGTTAATGCTTTATGATATATTATGAAACTGTTATAATCTTTTATCTGCTTATTTACTTACCGTTGATTCGCTGTCTATTTGATAGATTTGCGATGGCGGCACCTCCACCCAATCCTTTTGCACGTATGCTTGATACGAACAAACTGAAAGGCGCAGAAAACTTTGCGGATTGGGATATGGACTTGAGGATTGTCCTCAATTCCGAGAAACTGGGGTATATTTTGGAAGGTCCATTACCGCTTGCTATATCACCCGATGCATTACCTGAAGAACGTGAGACTTTCCAGCGATGGAAGGATGATGATTTAAGGGTTAAATCATTCATCTTGAGTTCTCTTTCTTCTGAGCTTAAGAAGACTTATTGGGAGATGCACGATGCATATAGCATGATGACACAACTTCGTGAATCGTTCATGAACCAGGAACGGTCATTGTTCATAAAGTTTCGATGGAATTGTTCCATTCTAAACTTGATGAGGGGCAGGCTGTGAGCCCGCATGTGCTTCACTTGATCGATTTGATCGAGCAGTTGAGGCGCAGGATTTCCCTCTGAATGAGACTCTTGGTGTAGTGTCATTCTCGGTTCACTTCCGGCTTCATATCGCCAGTTCGTCATGTACTTCAACATGAATGGGATTCACTGTTCTTACCGTGAGTTGCATAGGATGCTTCTCACAGCAGAGGAAGATTTAAGGAAGGGAGTTCCGACTCGCCTTCCGAAACCCACTTCACTTTCCGCTTCTTCCCAATCCAAGTCGAAGGGGAAGAAGTTTAAAGGAAAGAAAAAGAAGGGTTTCAATATTCCTCCGCAGGGTAAGACGGCGAAGCCCAAGAGAGCTTCTGAAGACAAGTGCCACCACTGCCAGAAAGTCGGGCACTGGAAACGTAACTGCCCGGACTATCTTGCGCAACTAAGGAAGGAAAGAGCATCGACATCAGGTACTTTTATTTTTCCTATTATTGATATCTCTTTGGCTTGTGAAGCTATTACATCTAATTGGATTTTGGATTCTGCTTGTCCTATTCACATTTGCAATACGTTGCAGGTGCTGACGGGAAGTAGACGGCTGAAATCTGGGGAGATGCAGTTGCGGTTCGGGAGTGGCGACTCTCTGGATGCAGTTGCAGTGGGCATATGTGAGATTCCCTTACCCAGTGGGAGACTTTTGTTACATGACTGCTATTTTGTGCCAGGATGTGTGGCGAATATTATGTCCCTTTTTGTATTAGATACTGAAGGTTATAATGTAAATATTAAGAATCGTTCTTTGTATTTATATGATAGTTGTAATATTCAGATCCTTTGTTGTCCAAATGAGCATGGTCATTACATATTGCGTACCTCACAAGATATCTTTAATACTGGAATAAATAAACGTAAACAATCTGATATAAATAATACTGAACTCTGGCACATGAGGTTAGGTCATATAGGCGTGAAACGCCTAACCCAATTGGTTAAGAATGGTTTGATACATGATCTCACCATTGAACCTTATCCAACTTGCGAATCTTGTATTCGGGGTAAAATGACCAAAGCCTCATTTTCAGGTGTTGGACACCGAGCCACTGACTTGTTGGAACTCGTACATTCTGATGTATGTGGTCCCTTAAGTCAAACTGCTCACAGTGGCTTTTCTTACTTCGTCACCTTTACCGATGATCTGTCACGGTACGGTTATGTCTATTTGATGAGACATAAATCAGAAACCTTTGAAAAGTTCAAAGAATTCCGAAATGAAGTTGAGAAACAAACTGGTCAATATATTAAATGCCTTCGATCTGATCGAGGCGGTGAATATATGAGTGGAGAGTTCACTGATTATTTAAAGGAGAATGGGATTCTCGCTCAATATACTCCTCCTGGTACTCCGCAACATAATGGAGTATCTGAGAGGAGAAATCGACTTTATTAGATATGGTCCGATCGATGTTGAGTTATACAGATTTACCCTATTATTTATGGGGTTATGCTCTTTTAACTGCACATCTTTTGAACAAGATTCCTTCCAAGGCTGTTCCTACGACTCCGTATGAGATATGGACCTGTAGGAAACCAATCTTAGACCTACGACTCCGTATGAGATATGGACCGTAGGAAACCAATCTTAGTTATATTAAGATTTGGGGTGTCCACTTATGTCAGGATGGCTCAAAGATAAGCTTTTGCCTCGAGGGCAGAAGTTTAGGTTTGTTGGATATCCTTCAAATACGAAAGGATATTTGTTCTATGATACCGAGCATCGAAATGTGTTCGTAGCTCGCTTCGCAAAATTTCTAGAAATAGAATTTTGGCTGAAGGTGGTGATCATAGACAGGTTGAACTTGATGAAGTACAACCTGGAACCAACGAACTAATGGAGGAACCTATAGTTCAAAAGATGGAGAACCTTCAACACACACACTCCGTAGGTCACAAAGGGTATCTAGACCTCCTGAACGCTTGTATTTGATACAAGAAAAGAGTCTCGATGTTCTCTTATTAGAAGAGACTGACCCTTTTACCTATAGAGAATCGATGTTGGACATCGACTCCGTGAAGTGGCAAGACGCCATGAAATCCGAGATGGACTCAATGTATGAGAATCAAGTTTGGAACTTGGTTCCGCTTCCCGAAGGAATGTTCCTATCGGTTGTAAATGGATTTACAAGAGGAAGCGAGGGCCCGATGGAAAGGTTGAAACCTTTAAGGCCCGACTGGTAGCTAAAGGTTACTCGCAGCGACCTGGAGTCGACTACGATGAAACTTTTTCTCCAGTTGCCATGCTAAAGTCCATCAGGATTTTATTGTCAATTGCCGCATATCATGATTACGAGATTTGGCAAATGGATGTCAAAACGGCTTTTCTAAATGGATTTCTTGATGAAGAAATCTATATGGAACAACCGGAAGGTTTTGCATCCAGCGAGAACTCGGGCATGGTATGTAAGCTGAAGAAGTCCATTTATGGACTTAAACAGGCTTCACGAAGTTGGAATCTTCGATTCGACGAGATAATCAAATTGTCTGGTTTTCTCAAGAATTCGAAGAATCATGTGTGTATCAGAAGGCCAGTGGGAGTATGGTGGTATTTTTAATTCTCTATGTTGATGACATCCTTATCATTGGGAATGATATTGGGATGATGCAAGGCGTCAAAGCTTACCTCTGTAAGAATTTCTCCATGAAGGACCTGGGTGAAGCTTCTTATGTCTTAGGCATAAAACTCTATAGAGATAGAGAAAGGAAGCTTATTGGGTTATCCCAATCAACGTACATAGATAAGATCTTAGAACGGTATAATTTTGGTAACTGTAAGACAACAAACATACCGTTCAGACATGGCTTACATCTTTCGAAGAAGATGTGTCCGCAAACAGAAGATGAGAAGATTAGAATGTCTAATCAACCTTATGCTTCGTGTTTGGGCAGCATCATGTATGCCATGTTATGTACAAGGCCTGATATCAGCTTCGCAGTTAGTGTGACGAGCAGATATCAGTCCAATCCAGGAAATGACCATTGGATGGCCATTAAACATATCCTCAAGTATCTTAAAGGTACTAAGGATAAGTTTATAATTTATGGAGGAAACGAACTGCAAGTTAATGGGTATATCGGATTCCGATTTCCAATCGGATCCTGATGATAGAAAGTCTACATCAGGATTCGTGTTTACCCTTAACGGTGGTGCAGTTTGTTGGAAGAGTTCCAAACAGGGGTCAACAGCTGATTCCACCACAGAGGCGGAATATATTGCAGCTTCAGAAGCTGCAAAGGAAGCTGTATGGGTTAGGAACTTTATCACAGAATTGGGAGTAGTCCCAAGTATCGAGAATCCGATTCTGTTATACTGTGATAATACTGGAGCCATTGCACAAGCAAAGGAACCAAGGGCGCATCAGAAGTCGAAGCATGTGGAACGAAAGTACCACATCATTCGAGAGATTGTGTCGCGAGGGGACATTGTCGTGTGCAAGGTACCAAGTGAAGATAATGTAGCAGACCCGCTTACGAAGGCCATACCTCCGAAGTTATTTGATAAACATGTGGAGTCGATGGGTATTAGATACAATCGATATTGGCACTAGAGCAAGTGGGAGATTTTGTTAGGGTGGTGCTTGAGCGCCAATTTTATTATGTATTTCCTTGTAAATACTAATGTAACGTTTTATTATGAATAAAATGAAC
Source organism: Zanthoxylum bungeanum (assembly GCA_019454045.1). Classification (NCBI taxonomy): domain Eukaryota; kingdom Viridiplantae; phylum Streptophyta; class Magnoliopsida; order Sapindales; family Rutaceae; genus Zanthoxylum; species Zanthoxylum bungeanum. Next base: position 11,069 of record SKCR01028868.1, read on the forward strand.
AGTTTCTTTTATATAACTTCTTCTTTAATATGGTAAAGACGTAACCGACCTTAGAATGATTAGTTATGATACTGTTGCAAAAGCGTCGCAACTGACATTGAGTTGTATCATGACGTTGTCATTCTTAGACAATTCCCGGTCAAGGTTTACACTACTTGGTCAGTAAAGTAAACCCGTAGAGACTGGTACATGTCGTATATTGGAATCTTGGATTCCGATGGTTTCTCAGTGAACCATGAGTCTTGGAGACTCGTATAGACGTGTAGGTGTTTATAGCGGATAAACATTGAACGACTCACCGAAGATTCTTAATGGATGGTACACCAACGTCAATAAGAATCTTCTCGGGTTGAGTGAGCATAGTGATTCTTTGACTTGAGATACCACTGTGGATATCTGAGTTATCCTCCACACTTAGATGGCAGTCACGTCACCGATCTATTTAGATCAGACCTCCGCCTGTTCGTTGGGTGTGGACTGATGCTCAGGATATCCTGTGTGTATCAAGATAGGATCCGTCAGCTCTGTGTACAGAGTATAGGTATTCAATATGGTATTAGCAATCTGTTAAATCCATGGGCCCGTGGTACACTTTAGAAATTAGTTCTAAGTGTTATTTGAGGGATTGCTAATAGAAACGTCGACGTGATTATATCTATAGAGATTTGACGTTTGTATCTGTATCTCTGGATTAATCCGGATACCTGTGACGGAGGGATTATACGTATGCAGTGACCTCGACCTGTATGATTCAGTGAGTTTATCCGTGTTCGTCATAATTTACGGGTGGGTGAATTATGGACACGTAATTTGATTTCGTGACGGATATGCCTGAATCTAGAGAGTCTCACTAATGAAATTTACTCGTAGAGCACTAGGGCAACTGTTATGAATAATACTGATTATTTATAACTCGTTTAATGGTTAAACGAAAAATACATGCAATCGGGACCTAATCGTCATTTCCGAATTAATGTGTATTTGTATTTAATATTTGATATTATTAAATACACATTAATTAAATATCAAATTGTGATATTTGACATATATCATTAATATATGTATTTGAGATATTTAATGTAATATAATACATATATTTAAGATATTTATATTTATTATTTAATTATTTAATTGTTAAATAATTAAATTGATTAATAAAATAAATATCTTAAGTCATGATTTGTTTTTATTAAAGCTTTTAAATGGCTTGATATTATAGGTCCATTTGTTATTTACTTTATAAAAGATAATTGTTATCATTTATTAAAGTTAAAACTTGTTCCAATGGAATTAATTTTTAAAAGGAAAAAAAAATTGAAATGCTATTTTGATTTCCATGGCTCACGGCAATTTGGAAAAAATATATAAGCTTTTGTTTCATTTTCTTTCATTACACAAGTGAAATAAGAATTACAAAGTAGGTTGAGAGAAAACAAGAAGAGCAAAGAAGGAAATTAAGCAAAGTCTTGATTTTTGTAAGTAATTTCCAACTTTCTTCAATTAGGAATTGTTTCCATGTACCTAGGCTTCAATTGTGATGCTAGAATTTTCTCTACTCCTTAAGTATGTAATTTAAATTGTTCTTAACTTTTTGGATGAGTTCATGCATGTATAATTAATTTATTTGCTAATTAGTGTAATTAAGCTTAATAAATTAATTAGAAAATTAAAGTTGCCATTCTAGAGTTAATTAGCCATTCATAATTAGCCTAGAATTGTTCTTGATTAATTTCATGATGGTGAGAATTAATTGGTGTGGTAATTTGAAGATTAAAGTATTGAATTTCATTAATTTAGTGTAAATTGCCCAATTTGAGTGATTTGTGAAATTAGGGTTCTTAACCCACTCAAATTTTGGGGCTTTTCATATATATGCTTTAATTTGATGTATATTAGATGCATGTAAAATTTGGGATTAATTGGATTTGATCTTGATGTGTTTTGAACAAATTGGGCCAAATTGCAATTAATTAAAACTCCGGGCTGTTTTGTAAATTTCAGAAAAATCTGGGTAGTGGCGCAAATCTGGAAAATTTTTCTGGTTTGTAGCAAACTTGTAAAAATTATTTTGGGATTAATTTGGAATTAATTAAATATGTAATTGACATATTTAAAACTAAAATAATTAATTTGTAAAAGTTTGGGGTAATTTTGTAATTAAAAGAAATATGATTTATTTGGTTATATTTCATAATTTAAGTATTGGTTAATTAAATAAATAAGTTTATTTAATTGTTCCAAGAAAAAATTTTGAAATCGGAGAAATCGTTTTTTCGCGTTCCGCTGCGCTAACCTTGTAATTCCCAATAAAACCCCACCAGTGAGATATTCAGACCTAATATGCACATACCCTTCACATTCATGACATTAGATAGCACGAGGTTTGCTACCTTTATCCTTTCTAGACTTCCTCTTACTACACCTACTCTCTTTAGGTTTGTCCTCACTATCTCTATCAGTGCTATGATCACTCTTTTTCATCTTAAGAAATTTCTTAAATTTTTTAGCAAACATGGCCAAATCAATATCCGTGAGAGTATTATCATTATCATCACTCGACGGATCATGTTCAACTTCCTTTGTGAGCTTTTTCGCTATGGTCTTGGGTTTTTTTAATCCATAAAGTTTTTTTTTCTCATACATCTACAGTTTTCCTACAGTCATTACTTTCCTCGATGGCTGTGATCTTTAGTAAAACCTGGTCAGACATGGAGCTAAGGATTTTCCTAACTATCCTATTTGTAAGAATAGTCTCACTTAGATTAAAACTAGAGTTAACTATATCGTTAATCTCAGCGTAGAACTCATCAAATGTCTCATCATCTTTCATCTTTAGGACCTCAAACCTAGTGGCAGTCTTTTGGAGTCTATTATTCGTAACAAATAATGTGCCCTCATGCACAGTCTGAATGATGTCCTAAGCATCATTGGTTATCTTACACATAGAAAATCTCCTAAATTCAGCAGAGCTAACAGCAGCATGAATGGCATTAATGGTCTTGTTGTTCCTATTGCTAGCATCAAAACATTCCTTAGTCCAGATCAGTTTATCTTTTGGGGAAGAGACCTCATCAACCATAATCACGGGAAGTTCCACATGTATGTACTCTACTAACATCCAGACCCTCTCTCATGCGAATCTTCGAATGCAAGTACTTTATGTCCCATCAAAAAATGTGGGTAATTTAGGGTTGACTTCTCTCCATAACTAAATGGGTCAAGGATCATGGTCAGGATCTGATACCAATTGATCGATTTTAGTCTACCCTGGGCCTATGAGAATTTTACACAATAAACTAAGACAAGTCCTAACTATTAATTCTATGGATTATTATCAAGTATCCTTAAGTGATACGAATATGATACGGAAAAGACAAAACGCTTCCAATCTCGTAGACCCCTAAAGAATCTTTCCTTGAAAACCCTTGGAGATAGCCTCAGATGAATTTTGCCAGCAAGATAGACGCCACAAAGGATGCCAACCCCTTGATAAGCCTTGTTCAATCACTGAACTTTGGAAAAATTCTTAATCTTCTAAGAAAGTTACTATTCACGCACAAAATGGTAGGTGCCTTCATTGAGAGTTGTTTTCGACTTTAAAGTTACATGTTCAAACCCTAATAAATCCAAAAATTCAAAAATAGCCATAAACTACTCATTACCAACTATAGCCCATAATTCCAATACCTAAGCACTTAAAAAAATTTACCTCCTTAGATTTCGGAATCACCACTTCAGATTTCACCTTTACCCTACATGTCTCCACTTATTTTCCCTTACCGCTATCGGCTTTGGGCTTATGGAAACCCTCATCTCTTCGTTCATTACTAGGCCACTTCCCTTTCCAAGCAGAAGTTCCATGTGCAGTGTATCTAGATGCAGATTTCTTCTTCAACTTCTTTCTACCTTGATCATCATGTGTAACATATCTTCCAATTCCACTTAACGATGCAACTCAACTACACTCGCAATCTCCTTATTTAAACCACCTAAAAATTGAGCCATCTTGGCTTCGCTATCCTCCACCATATTCGCCTTAATCATCGCTACCTACATCTTTGTATGATAGTCCTCAACACTCTTCGACCCCTAATATAGATGTTGTAGCTTCTGATATAACTCTCTATAATACTGGTTTGGAATGAATCTCATACGCATGAGAGCATTTAACTCATCCCAAGTCTCACCTGGCCTCTCATGGTTCCTCCCCCTTATTAGTTACCAACTGATCCACCAAATCACCGCATAGTCAGTAAACTCAGTGGCAGCCAACTTCACTTTCTTCTCATAAGAATACATATGGCAATTAAAGATCAGCTCAATCTTTCGCTCCCATTCCAAGTACGCTTATGGATCATTTCTGCCGTGAAAAGATGGAATTTTCATCTTGATGCTACCTAGATCACCATCAATATCCTCTCCTACCATGATCTCTCCTGTCAGGCTCCCTTCGGTAGTCATCATTATGCTCATCATATGCATATATCCCATATCTATCTCCAAATCTATCACCAAATCGTCTATTTTCTCCCTCATAGGCCCTGCTATCTCCTCACTGAAAACCTCTTCGCTCATCAAACCTCCTATCGCGCCGGTCATACCACCTCTCATATCGCCTATCCCTCGGTCTATACATATCTTCCTCATCTTCGAACTCATCCAAGTCTTCCATGTCATCCAGATTATTCTCTGCCTTAACCTCATGTATAGGTATCATGTGTGGTTGTTGCTCTGCATGTTCCTGCCTAGATTGTTGTGGCCCCTTGACCTCCTTCTGAACACTAGATAATTGGAGACTAGTAACCTCTCTCGACAACCCCTCTATTGCCGCGTTCATATTCCCAAACATCTTCCATGGTATTAACCTTCTATCAACGTCCATATCTTTCTCTGTCATCCTACTTAACAAACAGGTTAGTAATAACAAGAAATAAATTAATTAAATACATAAAGGAAACCTCACAAGCTCTCGTGTTTCACTATCTCTCAAACCTCCACACAATGTCGAACGCTAACCACCAATGGCTTGCACAATCCGTGTGTAGTCCAACAGTCAGCAAAATCCACAAGGAATCAAAGGAATAAGGGTGTCAAGTAAAATAAGACGTGACTCGAGAAGCAACAACGATACTCAATCAAGAAAACCTAAAGCTATAGTGCAAGAGGAAATAATAAAATAGACAAGTATATGCTAAATACGTTGTGCACTATGCAAATCCTGGTAAATGTCAATTTAGATTTTATTTTTTTGTTTTTTTTTTTTTTTAATAGGACCTTCTCAAGATATCACTAGGAAAGCCAAAAATAGCCAAACCAAATAATTGACAAGTTGCGCACCAGGGCGATACTACCAATAATGCTCTATTTCACCTCAAAGTAAGATAATCAAAGATACCCAATGGAAACTACCTAATATACAATTCCAGTAAACAGTGGGGAAGTAAAGTAACAAAACCTGGACTGATCAGAGGCATACATACATAATCAAGCCTGGTATTAAAGTGGCCTTTAATTTTCAAAGGACAATTGAGAAATTGAAGCATGGAGATGGTGACAAGGCGTGGGGCTGAATTGCCTTTTTCCTTTTTTTTTTTTTTATAAAGCAACCTATAACCACATGCAAAATCCTAAAAATACAAGGCAATGAAGAAGAATTCGCTGACTCTGACGAAGCCAATGACAGGTCAATTTTTTTTTTTTACCACTTCAATATTACTGGCAACACGCTTAATTTGACGAAAAAACACGCAACAATGTCAGAAAAAAATATTGAACAGAACAAAATTGGAACTTGTTTTTGTTTTTGTTTTTGTTTTTTTTTTTTTTAAACACAAGGAATTAATAAGAAATTGACAATGAACAAATCGAAGGAAAAAAAATATTGGAAATAAAAGGAATAAAGTCGATCTTAAAATCTTGCTCTGATAATTAATTGATATGAATCTGATACAGAAAGACAAAGCTTCCAAGATCCCGTAAACTCCCAAAGAACCTATCATTGAAAACCCTTGAGATAGCCTCAGATGAATTTTTGCTAGCAAGATAGACGCCATAAAGGATGCCAACACCTTGATAAGTCTTTCTTCAATCACTGAATTTTGGAAAAATTCTAATCTCAAAAGAAATTTACTATTCACGCACAAAATGATAGGTGCCTTCATTGAGAGTTGTTTTTTTACTTTAAATAGTTTCATGCTCAAATCCTAATAGATTCAAAAAGTCAAAAATAGCCAAAACTACTCATTACCAACTAGAGTCCATAATTCCTAATTTTTAGCCCATTTTGAAACCCACAATTAAATAAAAATAAACTAACACAACTAATAAAAAAACAGGCATTCATATTTGTTCCATACAAGCAAATAAATAATAGTATAATGGAAATAGGCCTAAATAATAGAAAGTGATTAATGATGTTGGACAATTATGACCCATAGCATCAATATTTGTACAGAACATGGCGTTGTTGTACAAATTAACTATGTGACAAAGAAAATTGCTCTTTTATCATTTGTAATTGGATTACCGGGATATATAAATGATAAAAGTCCATATGATTAGTACTGGATTAATAAGATATGAGACAGTATTAATTCACGTAAAGTTTAATCATTAAATATCCCTAGTCGTAGTATTATTGAGACTGGACATCGATAATGCGGAATAGGCTAGTATTACACTTGTGCGTGTTATGGAAGCGTAACGACATAGTTCTCATATATTTGGGTATTGGATACTCATGCAAGTGTAATAAGAGGTTCTGTTTACCGATGGTACGGAAACTGCTTCGCTCTGGATAGACCCCTCGGAATCTCATTGGTAGTATGACTATGTGTCTATGGGAATCCGATTCAGGGTAGGTGTATTTGGTCTTAACCTGAGACTTGCATCGCTAATACTTGCGACAATCAATATACTTTGGTTTTGGTCGTCCGGGGCTTTAACAGGTTCCGTGTACGCCTCTTCTGGGTATTCTGAGAATCGTAATGTATTGGGTGTGATGTCAAGATGGAAGTATCACTCCAGTCATATGGAGACGATGATCACGTAGGATACGGAACTGGTACACTTAAGTATTGCAGTCATCGGGATAATATGACTAGGTCATGATAATCCGATTATAGAGACTAGTTACCAGAGATCTGATATATGCTTCGTACGGGGCAGACACAATTCCAGCCCCAAGCCTAGCATGTGACATCCGATACTGGATCGTAATACGCAATACTACGTATGCTACGTCTGACAAAGATTACATATTCCTTTAAAGAATATTTCTGGAGAATTGGGTAGGCACGGTGTTTTGCTAGAAGCCAACCATGTCTTGTAAATTGATAAGAACGTGGTACCGGGTACTCACGTATTCGGATAGTCCGATTACCGTATTTACTGCCAACATATCCAGGGATCTCTTAGGTCGCTTCCCGAAGATTCACCGATGAGATTTGACTCGAACATAATTAATCTAGGATTAATTATGAAAAAGAAAATTAATCTGGGATTAATTACGGCAAGAATTAATCTGGGATTAATTATCAGAGAAAGAATTAATCTGGGATTAATTGCGTCAAGAATTTATCTGGGATTAAATTCGTCGAGGAGAGAGAACGCGATTAATTTGGAATTAATCGGTAAAGTAAATTTAATAGTTAATTGGATTTTACTATTTAATTTATTTAATTGGACTAAAATAATATAGTAGATATATTAATTGAAATTTGATTTCAATCCGGAATTAAAATTGGATTTTAATTCAAGCGAACGAATTATTTTAGAATTAATTCGTAAGTGACTTCCGTAATAATTTTGTGAGGCATTATTATTTAATTGAATTGGATTTAATTACGTCGCAACGGAAAATTCGTTTAATCGGATTAAACGAACCCGAGCCCAAAGTGTGTTAAGAAAGCCACTTGAATTTTGAATTTAAGAGGTGGGGCCCACCAACTTACATCACTAGTCACTTTTTGGTGATGGAAGTTGTTGAGAGCCTTTAATGAATCTTACACAACACACTTTGCTTTTTCTTTTTTGAAAAGATATACACACTTTTGTGGGTTGACTTGATCATAAGTTTTTTGAAAACAAAAACACAAAAATTATATCTCTCTCTCATTCTCTCTACTATGGCCGAAACTTCCTCTCTTGGAGGGGAGAAATTTTCTTTCAATTTTTATTCTTGCTAGCACATAAGGAGTGAATCAATGTGATAGGGAAACTCACCCAAGTGTTGGAAACACTCAAAGAAGGCTCGGAAGTTTCAACATCCATGAAAAAGTTTTGAACTTCAACCGATCAATGTGAGTATTCTGCAACTCCCTTTGGTAATATTCACACACGAATCACTCTTAGATGATCTTGGCATGTTCTAGGAACACTTACAATGGTATCAGAGCGAGATCTAAGCTTGATTTGAGTTTAGGGTTTGTAAACTATAATTTGGGATTTTTGTGTTTGGAGCATGATTTGACTAAATTTGTTGTTTGGTTACGTTGGTATGATGTTGAATTTGATTTGTGCATCCTTGATTTTGTGAAAAAATGATTGGATTAATTTTCCCCAAAATATACCCCTTGGCCGAATACATGAACCCTAGTTGTATCATGGTGATTTTTGATTTTAGACCATTGGATGTGTTTAAAAGCATGAAATATATTGATTATTGATTTAATTTGATTGAAATCAAATTGATTGAAATTTTGTGCCATATTGTCGTAAATACCATAAGCATGTATAGATTGATTTTGATTAATTTGTATTGGACACAAATTAGATGTTATGCATGATTAATTAGATTAATTAGTGTTTTGGAAATACTAGATTAATTAATTAATTGTGTTAATTACACTTGAAATGGATTAATATGTAATTTGGAATGATATATTAATCTAATTTGTTGTAATTGGGCTAATGGGCTTGGTTGGGCCAAGTTTGGTTTTGGTCAATTGGGTTGGATCCAATTGGGCATAAACCATTTCCATAAAGTCCAAAGTATGACATTGGACCTTTAATAATTAATTGGGCCAAATGGGCCTAAATTGATTTTTGGCATTGGGTGATTTCTTATTGGGCCTTGGCATCTTGGGTTTGATCCATAATGGCCAAAGCCATGCCTTAAGAATTAATTAAAAGCCCATTGGACTTTAATTGAATAATATTAGATACTAATTGGGCCTTTGAGACCCATAAAGATTGGATTTTGAATACAAGTCTAAAAGGCACATTTAAAAGTGTAATTATTTAATTTGGAATTAAATATGAATTAGTATTGAATATAATTTAAATTGGATTTAAAATTGTAGTTCGATATAATTCAAGAATACGTACTTTGAGTATTTATTCTTAAACGAGTTGGACTCGCGCAAATCAAATCGTTGTTTGAACATTGGATGGTCATTAATCAAAGATTAATTTATTGGATTAGATTGATTTATAACATGCTTTGTGTGAATACATGGATGTATGAATGAATAATGTATATCAGATGGATATTAGAAGGGTGAGGGTAATTTTGGAAATTGTTGTAATAAATTTAGAATTTATTAAATTGGACATGCGTGTCCAGCCTATTATCTTATTATCTCATTGTATTTCTCTTCTCACCAATTCCCCTCAATGTAAATGAGGTTTCTTTAGAAGTATTATGTAATTGGGTAGAAGTATGAATAGTGCTAGCGGGAGAGAGGAAATTGAGAGATTTGTTCTAGGAATAAATTTGTTATATATCCATCCGAATATCATTATTAATTTATTTCACGCCTTATTATGCTTTTAGAATGCATGCTTAAGGGTGTATTATGAGACCTAATTAAAGATAATAAGTTGGTTGCCAAATCGCGACAAAAACCCTCATTTTATATTAAACGTTTTTCCTTCCATTGAGTGATTCTCTTTCAAGATCCAAGATTGGCATTGGTTTGTTCGCTAAAGTCAAGACTTTTGTCCATCGCGTGTTTGAATCATGGAAGCTTTGTTCCATATCGTACGTCTTGGGCAAGTTGTGATTTGTTGGCCAAAGTCAAGGTCACTTCTTGTTCATCGACCTCGATTACGAAGCTTTCCCACTGTCAATGTGTCACACTTAACTGGTTTCATTAAGCTTGTTGAGTCAAAGCCAAGGCTTAGTTTATTCAGAGGAAAAATGTTAGGGAATATATTGGATATATTGGCATATATTGGATATATGTTTCGGACTTGGAGGTCCACCTACTGGATATAGGAATTGGATGAGATCCAATTGATCTTAGAGATCTACCTAGTTAAGTTTCATACAACTTGTTGGCCAAAGTCAAGGTTGTGTGTTATTTAACGGGAACCTAGCCCACTAGGAAACTAGGTTTCCCGAGTACTCCACAGAGGGTTAGAGGCTCGCCGAAAAATAGTGGGAGACAAGTATTAAATTTGCAATTTCGTTTAAATACTTACCAATACGCGCTCATTTCATTTTTCGTCATTAATTATTTTTAATACATTAGTTGGACTAATATTCAATTGTTGTTTTAATTGAACAGTTGGACTGTATTCAAACTACCTCATTTATAGTTAGTTATATAATTGGATTATAGTAATCAATACATTTGAATTTAACCGATCATTTATAGTTGGTTATATAGTTAGACTATAGTAATCATTACATCTGATTGTACCCGAAATCGTTGATTGGATAGTTGGACTATATCAATCAATATAACTGAAAGATTAGCGTCAAAGGACATATCCTAGGTGATAAATGTCTTTTAACGGCTTTAAATTTCATATTGGGAAATGAATCTCGGGATAGTCCTGTGAGTTGAGAAGTTAATCGATTTGATAGAGCGACATCTCGGGCCTAAGCCCGGAGTTGAGCAAATAGTATAACATAAGCTTTGGAAGACTCATCGTGATGAAAACTTTAGCTCAATCTGTTATGCTTGCCGCAAAGACTCCTTAATTTCTTCTTCAAAACTAAGGATTAGATCATTATACCATGATGTTGAAATTAAAGGATCTTCACAGACCTAATCTTAGATCTTGGAAGTACTAATTGCAAAAGTAAACTCTTGGAGAGTTAATGGCTATGCTCAATGAGACTGAACCAGATCTTAAAAAGGGCAAGAAGCGCAAGGCGCATCTTACTTCTACATCCCAGAAGGTCAAGGCTTAGCCGAAATCTTATAGGGATATGAAAATGGGCGAAGGCAAAATCGTCACAGTCTCCTAGGAAGACAAATGACATATCCCAAGATGTCTGCCTAAACTGTGGCAAATGGGGTCACTGGAAGCGTGACTGCCGTATGGACAAGGCATACATGAAGGAAGTGAAGACGGGCAAGGCTCCGTCTTCAGGTATGTTTGTTATAAACATGTCCACTGCTGGTTTTAAAATTGGATTTTAGATACTGGATGTGGTACATAAATATATGTACTGATGTGCGAGATATGTTGATTAGCAGGAGACTGGCTTCAGATGAGATCGAACTGCAAGTCAGAAAATGGACGGGAGTCGCTCTTTTGGCTGTGGGAACCTAAGTTTTGGAACTGCCATTTGGGCATATTGAGACTAGGCATAATGTACCTAGTCTAACTAGAAATATTATCTTTATATCTAGTTTAACCCGTTGCAGGTATACCTTTATATTCTAGAACACTAAGTGTTTTGTTTATAAAGATGATATTGAGATAAGCACATTAGATGTGAATAACAGTATTTATATTTAGAATATAAATGAATCTCAAACATATAATATGACAAACAAAAGCTTAAAATTTATAAATCTGTTGAGACTTAAAAGTGGCATTGTTCTCTGTGACACATTAACAACACTCATATATCCACACTTTCGAAGAGTGGATACTAGGCCGGATTTGATTCTAATTCAAATGATGTCTACGAATCTAGTTTATTAGGCAAAGTGCCTAAAACATCTTTTACTTGGTAAAAGTGCAAGTGCCACCGATCTGTTAGCCATCGTTCATTGTGACGTAAATGAGCCCATATCTAGCTAGGCTAGAGGTGGATATGAATACTTCGTAACCTTTACAGATATGGCATCGTGTTACGGTTATGTGTATCTTATGAAACACAAGTCAGAAACTTTTGAGTAATTCAAAGAGTTTCGACACGAAATAAGAAAACAGAACGGTAAAAGTATTAAAAACATTACGGTCGGACCATAGTGTAAAATACTTAAACATATGAGTTTCACATTGGACTCCTCCCAGGACTCCTCAATTTGACGGTGTGTCCGAACAGAGAAACCGAACTTTGTTGGACATGGTAAGGTTAATGATGAGTCGGACCATAGTGTAAAATACTTAAACTTATGCGAGTAAAAAAATACTCCGGGTATTTAGGCTACTAGCCAAAATCCACTATAATGAGAAAAATTTACAGTGATGGTAAAAGACATATGACAACAATTCCGCTGACTCTAATACTTAATAACCCGAAGAACTAATAGGGTCCACACCAAGCAAATAATTTTAAACGTAGTTATGTATGTTAAACATAGTATCGAACGCACCTCGAATGCAAATAATTTCGTGTTGATTTCGACAATAAAGAAGTTTGAATTCAAGAGAGGTTTATTTATGAAAATTGTAGATATGTTGTTGGGGGTTTTGGGCGATGGAGCGCGGCGAAAGCGCGGGTCGGGCGAAATCGTATTTTAAAATTTTTTCAAAATACCAAATAAATTATTCAATATCTAATATGAATAATTTATTCATATTTCACCTAAACATATTTATTCAATAGCAAATATTGACATAAACATAGTTGAAACTTCGCGAAACTTTTACGAAAACCATTTTTCCGTAAAATGGCCTAAAATACGTTTTTGACCTAACCGACTACTCGACACTTATGGAAACTGCCCAGGTCAACTCCAATAGTGTCAAGGCAGTTCATGGGCTGCCCGAACAGTGACAGATTCACTGTGTGGATAGCCGTCACCCGGTTGGCTCAAAATCCACCCGGTAACGGTGTTTTTGGTTGTTTTCGCTTATTTCAAGTCGGAAACACTTTCCGGAAATTGTTTCAACTCCCAAAACAAATCCATTACATTCATAACACATCAAAAACATCACAGAATTTCCAGTTTTTCATAATCTGATCAGTAAACCGAAATTCCTAATTTTTCATTCTTTAAATCCAAAATTTCAAGACTAAATCAATTAATCTCAACACCAATTGAGTCCTACCACACATGAACAACTCTAGAATAATTCTAGGCTATATTAGAGTGGATCAACAACTATAGAATGGCAACAATTCATCAAATGGACAAATTGAGTGAATATTACAATAATTTCGGACAATACTACTTCACACATGCATACTACTTCCAATTCCAACCACTACAATAAGAAACCCTATATCTCAAAAGATCATCAAGAAAACATGAAACAAACTTTCAAAGCTTAGGATTTGAAGAAATACCTTAAATCTCCTAATTCATTTGCCCTTTTTCTTGATTTTCTTCTTTGTTTATGCTTGAATCATCAAGATAGCATGAAACCCATTTTTCACCCTTTTAATTTGAGGTTCTCGGCAGTGATGATAGTGAACAAGAAAGAGAAACAAAAATTTCCTTTTAATATTGGTTTGACCGAAATATGTGGATTTGGGGGCATTTTTGTCCTTTCAAAATTTTTTAATCCAATTAAAAATAAATTACTTTACATAATCAAATCATATTTGAACATTTGTAAAGTTAAAATAATGTATGCCATGTGCACCAATAATAACTCACCATATTTCATAACAATTAATGAAAAAGGTTGAATTAATTAATCATTCTAATATTTAACAATTAAATATCAAATAATCAATTAATATTATTATTATTATATATGTATTTTTTTATTTACAATAAATAATAAATACATATATATATGGCATGTGTCAAAATCTCATTTGACGAATAATTAATGTGTATCTAATAGTATTATGTATCAAATATAAATACACAATAATTATTATCGGATAAAATCTCATAATGCATGGTCATCGTTTAACCGATTAAACGATCCGAATTAACTCACTTAATCTGGTGAAGTATTATGAATAATCCGTATTATTCATATCGCGTTGTCCAAGTGCTCAACGAGTACACTTCATATGGTGGGACTCTCTAAGTTTAGGTTTTATCCGTCACGAAATCCAATTTCGTGTCCACAATCCACCCACTCATGGATTATGACGACCACAGATAATCTCGCTAAACTATGCAAGTCGATGTCATAGCATACGTATAATCTTTCTGTCACTGGCTATCCGTATTATACCTGGGATATAGATAACAACGTCAAATCCGTTCGGTATAATACAGTCGACTTTCAATTTACGATCTATCAATAACACTCGAAACCGATTTCCGAAGTTATACCACGACCGTGGATTTACTATATCGTAAACATGTGAGGATGCATATGCCCTGTACACAGGACTGACAGATCATGTCTTGATACGCACTGGATATCATGAGCATCAGTCCACACCCAACGAACAGGCAGAGGTCTGATCATGAATAGATCGTTGACGTGACTGCCATCAAAGTGTGGAGGATAACTCATATATCCCACGATGGTATCTCAAGTCGGAGGACCACTATGCTCGCTCAACTCGTGAAGATTCCTATTGACGTTGGTGTATCATCTATTAGGAAATCTTCCGTGAGTCGTTCAGTGTCTTATCAAATAAACACATACATGTCTATACGAGTCTCCCGAGACTCATGGTTCACTGGGATAAACCATCGGACCAAGTCACGATATACGACAGATACTGGTCTCAGCGGATTTTACTAATCGACCTAGGTTAGTAAATCTTGACCAGTAACTTTATTTAAGGATATACATCTTATAGTGTGCTTCCCAATGTCAATTACAAACTATGTTGTAACTGCGCACTATACTGTAAATCCTAGAGTCTTTATCTAATATACATGTATCACTAAATCAGATTTAGTTTCGATCTAATCATAATCAGATAACTAATCATAATTAGATCGAATAAGCGTATAAAAGACAATGGTGCTACCATTAAATTAAGTAATATTATGGAAAATAAAATTGTTCGATTTTATGAATCGGACATAAATACGATCCGGATTGGCACTCCCAGCACCAACCCTAACATATGTATGTTAAGTATATCTATAATTTTACAGATTATAATTTGAATTCTGGATAAAAGAGATATCAGTGTTTGAAAATGAATAGTCTAAAATCATCAATCAATCTCTTGTAAATGTAATGTTCATTTTTTATCTTTTTTTTTTTTTATTTGAAACGACAATAATATTTGTTTTAAAACTTATATTGTAAATTAATAATATGTATTTTTTCATGAATAACTTTATATTTTGAGATATATATAATTTTTAAATTAAAAGTAAAAAAATAAATAAATATAAGAAGGGGGGAGGATGCCATGTTTGTGTCAACGTAAATGTACTTCTCTAGCGACAGAGTTGTAAATTCGTGTAAACTAATATCCTGTTCGATAATTTTGCCATCAACAAACTAAAATTAATAACAACTTTTTCCCACTGAGCCTTGTGGTTATGTTTGAGGTGATTTATGGCTTTTGCCAAGACAATTTCCTTAAAATTTCCTAAACATCTTATATAAATAAATTGACTTTTCTTAATTAAAATGAAAAAATAAAGTAAATAAAGACATAATAATATACAGTTAATTCCCTTCAGAATCAATTCATCGAATCCTCTTATAATTTCACAGGAGTGTTGAGTTTATTTTCCACAACTCAGTTAGACGGTCAAATATAGAACCACATAAAATAAAAAGTCTTTTCCCATTAGATGTGATCAGAAAAATAAAGAACGGAATAAATTAAATGTTACTCGAAGTACAAGTGCCATTTAACACCATAAATTCTACCTTGGTGACGAAATAGGTTCATGATCTTCGAGTCCGTCATTCAACTTGCAGACATCAATGAACTTTTGAACTGCATTGTGGTATTGGGTTCCCTGTAAGAACAGCACACATTATATGCAAGTCAGTTGAGTTGACAATTAAACAACTTTCTAGCCATGAAAATGTTTAGTAAGCTCTGGACTAATTGAAGAAATTTATCAATAAACGCCTATTGACAGTAATATAGACGGCGAGCTCATGAACTCTGCTCGACAGTATTAATCAGAAGTTTACTACACATATTCGACTAAAATGCTAACCGAGAAAAGAACACGAGCTAATGAAATGTAATCGTCGAATCTAATGAGATGAGTCTCTACTTGTTTAATTTGACATAAATGAAGACAGCCCCTTCCAAACCCAAGATCTCTTATTTCACGCTAATTTTTTACAGTCAAATCAATTAGTATCAAGCCTATTTTGTTAATGGAATATTTACGGAATCTCCATGAATAGGATCAAACCTTATTCCATGGTATTTACATGAGATTCCTCTTTCTTATTCTCAAGCAAGTCCCCGAGGAGGCTTAGTTAAAAAAAAAAAAAAAAAAATCATACAATTTTAACACTAAATGATTGACATGGAGAGCCAACAAAAGTCATACTAGGACTGCCCTTGTCACCTCCATACAGACATGAAAGGCACCTATATCTTACACCACCAAACGAAACCTCAAAATGCTCCCCACCCCACCTCGGCAACCACACACTCTTAAATTACTGTACCAACAAGAAAAATACTTGAATAAAATTTGTCTAATTCATTCTTCAAATCTATCAAATGAGTTTCCTAAAAGATTAAACATATTTGGGTTTCATAGAGGCTTGATATGATCATCCTCATAACAAAAATGAAAAGGAGGAAGGAGTACAGATATATTAATAGACGCTACCTCCCAATAAAGTTGATTGCAATCCATGCATTGCCAGAATTCTAAATTCTTGTCAAATAAGCAATTAGGTATTCTCTGAAAACCCTTTGAAGCTTCAACAGCCTCTTCTGTTGATAGGGGTTTTTGAATAAACCTCCCGTTGCATTTGGTACACCTTGACATCAGTTGATCTTCACTAATTTTCAAATTGAAAGTTTCTATTACCTGCAATAAATGTACAAATTTTAGCCTATAGAATCCATATTTGTCCTCCACTGTAGAGGACGGTGTGGCAAAACAGTAAAACAATGACTTGCCAAGCACTATAATGTTATATAAAAACCATGTACAAAAGAATGGAAAGAGTTCAGTCAATGACCTACTTCATGTAGATCTGTTATTGACTGAACATTAGTGCATCCATTGCCCCTTCATATCCCATCACAATTAATAACAACTATTATGAAATAAAAACCAAACCAAACTAAACAAAGCTTTTTCCCATTAAGTAGGGTGGGCTACATAGATCTTTTAACGTCATTGTGTTGTCTATGAAATCATTTTTTATTATGAATTAAAACTGATAATAAAGATCTTCTAAAGTAAAGAAATATAATAACAGTGTTAGAACCCAATGCGTAAAATCGCAAAGAGAGGGGGGTAAAGGTCATTTTAGTCATTAGGGTTTAGGTATAAATAAGAATGATTTGTTAGGATTTTAGGTATGCTATCATTTTGAATTTGGGAATTGGGAATTGGAGGGGAAAACCCTAGGCAGGTTGCCAACACCTCAAGTTGAGCAAGGGCTGGGGAATCTATTCACTTTCAACTATCTTTGTTATTTCAATTTTATTTTCATGAATTAGAATACAATTTCTCTTATGTTTTTGGTGTTGTGATTTGTTGTGCCATTGTTGAGGGATTTGGAGGTTTCCATCAATTGGTATCAGAGAAGAAATTCATTGGGTCTGTGGTGATTACTGTTGGTTGAGGGAAGAAGAAATCAGTGAAAAGAAAATCAGAAAACCCTAACCCTAACTGTCGCCCCCCACCACCACCTCCACAACCACCAACGTCGTCGACTGTGACCACCAACAGACTCAGAAGACGCCAGCGACCAAACCCATACCGTCGCCGACTCCAAACCACCTCAGAACCACCGTGCCTTCCACCACGCCGCCACTTACCGTCGCGTCTCTGGCTGTCTTTGCCATCAAATATCACCACCAGGAGGCTCAGCACGAGCCGACGACTTCACCCAGGCTTCTGTCACCGTCGATCGACGTGTGCATCGCCATAATCAACAGTCGCAGATCGGCAGCAAAAGTTCGTCGATCCGCCGCCTACGGCGGGCTTCTGAAGCAGCCACGACCACCAGTGTCTTCCCCTCCACGAACTCTACCAGATACGACCCTCCCGGCCTCATTCCGGTCACCGGTGACGATTCAGGATAATTACACTTTTGCCCCTAAGTTTTCTGTTTTTTTGTAATTTAACCCAGACAGTTTCAATTTCTTTCATTTTAATCCCTAGTATTTTTTTCTACTGTTTTGTTAATTAAAAAAAAAAAGGAAAAAAAAATTAAAAAAAATGAGGTGTATAAGAATTTCAGCCGAATTGGGTTATGTACGATAAGATGGATCTCTTCATGGTTATATTGACAGATTTGAGTGCTTAGCGAGCTCAGTATCATACACATCCGAGCATTATTTACCTAAAATCTTCATCAATGGATTGCAGTATGAGTTGCAATCTGAGGTTTGATATGACTTAAAATACTTAAGGGTGATCGATCTTGAAGGGGTCAAAAAATTAACCTTCGAAGCGGAAGAGAAACTAGCAGAATTCAATGTTTAAAAATACGGGGCGGCGCCTCGAGGCGGCCGGCCATTGAGGCGCGAGGCGGACCTCCTCGAGGCGGTGAGGCGGGCGCCTCGATCCGGAAATCGGAAAAATAATTCAAAATACATTCATTTCTTCATAATTCATAATATGTTCAAAAAACAATTGATAAGTAATCAAAAATACATTACTTTCTTCATAATTCATAGTATGTTCAAAAAATTATTGATAATTAATCCTTAAATAAACTATCATTAGTGTCTAGCGGCATGAAGCTTGGGTCAAAATCTATGTCATCATCAGATGGGTCATCATCCAAAGAACCTCCTTCACTTGTATTGTCTTTATCCACTAATTGTGGAGCTTTCCCTTTCCATTTCCCTAACAAATAACATAAAGTCGTATTATTTTTTAATTTGATTATATAAGTTGTATTATTTTTTAATTTGATTATATAAGTTGTCATTATTTTTTAACGCCGAGAAGCTGAAGAAGACACGTCGAGAAGCTGATGCGTCGATGCTGAGACGAGAAACCCTAGACGAAATTGAGAAGATGCGTCGATGCTGAGAAGAAACTCTAGATGAAGATGGAATGAATTTGTAAAATGATTTTACGCTTATTTTTTTTTTATAAAGTCAAAACGACGACGTTTTGGCACCCCCAAAACGTCGTCGTTTCAATGGTAAAAAAAAAAATGGCACAAGAACGCGAGGCGGCCGCCTCGGACCGCCTCGCGCCGAGTCTGCGTGAGTCGGCCTGAGGCGGCCGCCTCATCGGTGAAAGGAGGCCGCCTCGGTTGTTGGCGTATAAGGCGACCGCCTCGAGGCGCCGACGCCGTGAGGCGGTGCGAGGCGGTCCGAGGCGGCCGCCTCGAAATGTATTTTTAAACACTGGCAGAATTAGATAGATTGGCAGAAGTCAGAAAGCGAAGAATGAGGAGTTCACGTAAACCTGGAGATCTCGAGCCGTTAATACCCACGTATCAGTCAAATGTTGGGGGATTGAATAGAGTTGGGAAAGATCCTTGGAAAAATTTTGATTCAATTTTGGAGAGGATGCGGGAAAAGATAAAAGAATCAAGAACTAATTTCAATATTCACATTGATGCCGCTCCATCACATCAAAAGGCAAGTACTAGTTCGACACCGCTTAGAGAGAGCCACATGAAATAATCTGAGAAACTTTCAAATGGTCGACCGGAAAAATTCAAGCAACTTTCTGAGGTTGAATTTCAATTTCGACGAGATAAGGGGATTTGTTTTAGATGTGATGAGAGACTTCTTCCCAAGCATGTATGTCAAACTAAGAAGGTTGAATCTGTTGATGACGAGGATTTTGTCCCCATGGATGAGAGTGAAGCAAGTAATAAAGTCGAATGTAATGAGATGAAGAGTGAAGAACTCGATGTAGTGGAGTCTATAGCCGTTGAGGATGAGGATCGTGCCCTTAAGGTGGCTGAGTTTTTAAAGAAACCTAAAGAGGAAGAACCATTGCAACTTATGGCATTAGTGGAGAAAGACGATGAACCGAAACCATTTGTTATTCCTCAGGTGAAGAAATTGGAGGTGTCAGTTGTGCATTTTTTAGGTTT
The DNA here is from genome assembly GCA_019454045.1 of Zanthoxylum bungeanum. Lineage (NCBI taxonomy): Eukaryota > Viridiplantae > Streptophyta > Magnoliopsida > Sapindales > Rutaceae > Zanthoxylum > Zanthoxylum bungeanum. Next base: position 31,301 of record SKCR01028868.1, read on the forward strand.
TGTTGGTGGATCTGTTATCTTCGGATCAGTTCTGCATGAGATTATTCTGAACTCTTCTCAATCAGCTGAATCTGTTGGTTATCTGAAGGAAGCTTGGGACTTCATCAGAACAATGTCGTTCAAGCCTGGGATATCCTTTGAGGTGATCGTCATATCCGCACTCCCACGTTGAGGACAACGTGTTTTCAAAGGGGGGAGTAATGTTAGGATCCGATGCGTAAAATCGCAAAGAGAGGGGTAAATGGGTCATTTTAGTCATTAAGGTTTAGGTATAAATAAGAATGATTTGTTAGGATTTTAGGTATGCTATCATTTTTAATTTGGGAATTGGAGGGGAAAACCCTAGGGAGGTTGCCAACACCTCAAGTTGAGCAAGGGCTGGTAAATCTATTCACCTTCAACTATCTTTGTTATTTCAGTTTCATTTTCATGAATTAGAATACAATTTCTCTTCTGTTTTTGGAGTGATTTGTTGTGCCATTGTTGAGGGGTTTGGAGGTTTCCATCACATAGTTTTCTTTCAACACTAGAATATTTAAAAAGAAAAAAAAAATAAAAAAAAATGAAAACTACAAAATGACAGCTCCAAGCACCTTTTATATACTGCCAGAACTTGTTACTAACTAAATCAATATCTTAGATAAAGTAAAGTCATATCATAGTGTTTGGGCATAAATTAACCATTTCCGATGCTTATATATCTCCTATAAGAATCGCATCTTTTTGTCCTTTTTTTCTTTTTGGTACTTGGAGATCCTTAGACCTGTCAATGTTAACCAAGTTCTAAACTGGGGACTACACCCTTGGTAGCCAGGAAACTCAAGGGATATTATATCCCAAGAAAGGAGGCTCTAAGGGTTTTGAACTCCTGACCTCTTGGGTGAATCCAGCAGTCTTTATCACTCAACCTAACCACCCAAATACAATGTTCTTTTACACACACCCCCCCCCCCCAACCCAACCCTTCAGGGTTTTTTTTTGTCCTTTTATTTTCATATGTTCTTAATAGCCAAGAGATGAAGGTATTTAGGAACGAAAATGAAATGTTTTCTTAAAACTGAAAACCTCAAGAATGAACAACGAAACTAATAACTAAAGTTATATAATATTAATGCCACACTTTCACAAATAACATCCCATAAAATGTATCTCCATACCTGATGCTAGAACAACTCTTCTACAGTCTCCTACACATAATTCCCACATATTATCAGTTTTACTAGACCACTAAAGCTTCTGTCTATTTCATTTGTTTCATGATAATTACAGTTAATTGTTTCAATTTTTGTCGCATGAAATATAAGCTGCAGTGGGAAACTGCTTATCTCTCTAGAAACCAAGGAAAACCAATGCTAAAGCATCACCATCATCATTTCAAATGTTCAAAACTATTTTTATGACTGAGAAGAGTAAAAATATAATCTTGATGAAAGCTAAATGAAACGATTTGTGAGTTTTCATTTACTAGACACATCTCCTAAGATTTGATATCAAATATTTGACAAACTTGTGAATATATGATGGCCGGATTAATAGTGATGGGTTTTTCAAAAATTTCTCTCAGATGACTTATAGTCTGTCTTAGGATTCAAGTCCCATTAGAAAACTTGCAAATGTTGATGCATTGAGAAAATTTAGATTGGAAACAACAGTTAAACAAGATTGAAAATATGATTTAAATTGTCAAGGATCTCTTGTCACATTTGATTATGATTGCACACATACCTCAAGTAGTTGTTCCTTTTTCAGAAGGCTCTTCACTCTGTATATTTGATTTTTTATTAAATACTGGTGTCTCAATAGCTTGGCATCGCGAGTCAAAAGTACCCTCTTTTCTTTAGATGTTTGATCTATTAACTCCCTAAATACGAAAGAAATTAATCATTAATTAACTACTGGTAGTAACGAACAATAATTTTTTAACATAAACAAACAAAACATATATCCACTAAAATAATCATGAAAGTAAAACCTGGGCTCTGGCTTTTTTGAATGTGGAATTGCAGCATCTATGCCCACACATCGAAGATGTTTTGCCAAGCCTTCAACCTGAGCAATGTTTGGTTAGCCTCACACTTATAAAGTCTACATTACATTGGTAAGAAAACAAAGTTGCTGATCTAGAAAAGTTCCACTAGAGAGCGAAAGAGAAAATTCATTGAGAGCCATACGTGTAGGAAAAATGTACATATGAATTAATTTATTTACCATCACGTCGCATAGAAATTTAGGACACCCATCACCTCCCAAGGACAAATCCCATGGTGGAGGGCCTTGCCAATCTTCGACACTGTCTAACTGCTTCTCTCTGGAAACCACAACTATAGAAGATCTATTTTTTCCTTTCTTTTTTGAAGTTTTTGGTGTTTTGTCACACTCTCTCAAGAAAAGTTTTTCACCATACTTTCTTACTATCTTCATGAGGGACTCATCCATAGGCATTGTATTTCTGCAAGACACTCTAGAAACTACTCCCTCTGATAAGCACTGAGAATATGGAGAAGAAGAAGTAGCTCGAACAATCTCAAGAGCTTCACAAAGTTTGAACCTTACAGTTTTATTCCCAATATTAGGCTTCTCAAGAATTTCTTTTAACCCTAGGACCGAGTTGGAATAATGTAGTTCAGGGGAGTTATTACAAGAATTCCCAGCAGCAAAACCTATAAAAATATTGTCAAGCGCAGGTTCATATCACATTGAAGGGCTCAAAAACATTAACTAACGAGAGCAAAAATTTAAGAAAACAGATTTTCAACAAAACTTGTCCGATTATCCAATGTTTAAAAATACGGGGCGGCGCCTTGAGGCGGCCGGCCATTGAGGCGCGAGGCGGACCTCCTCGAGGCGGTGAGGCGGGCGCCTCGATCCGAAAATCGGAAAAATAATCCAAAATACATTCATTTCTTCATAATTCATAGTATGTTCAAAAAACTATTGATAAGTAATACAAAATACATAAATGCATTCACATGACATAAGAAACAAATGCATTCACAGGTAATGACATAAGATAAATGACATATTTTCAGCCAAACAAGTCAACATTTTCGAGCCAAACAAATTGATAATCTCAGACTGAAATAAATCAAAACAAACTTTCTGGAAATTAATATCAAATTATGGAGACTGTCTCCATATCACTGCTCTTTGTTTTTTTTCTATTTTTCTAATTGTATTTGTTTCACTTTTTTCTTGGCTATAACATGATTTAACCAGATTTGGTGATGCATTGAGTTGGCAGCCTTTGTTTTACATAAATGACAATATAGGATATAATTTAATGTTTATGGGAACACAACAGAATTTAGATAAACACCTTTTTGAAATGAATAAATTATGGAGACTGAAATCATTATAAATGAAATCTCGATTCTTACCGAGCACCGTGTCGCCGAGGGAGACGATTATTTGAAACCTTAATCTTGATTTGGTTTTTTATTTTTTTTTATTTTGTCAAATGAAACGACGACGTTTTGGAAGCCCAAAACGTCGTCGTTTCATTTTAGAAATTTTAAAATAATAAAAAAAAAACCTGCTAGTGAGGCGGCTGCCTCACCAGCAGAGAGGCGGGCGTTTCAAAAAAACCTCATAAGGCGGCCGCCTCGACGCGCCTTCGCCGCGAGGCGGCGAGGCGGCCGCCTCAACCGTTTTTTTAAACACTGCGATTATCAGTGATGTTCACATTTCACATTGTTGTGTTTTTACTTGATTTCACTAAGAACAAGTACAGAAATATGATGGGCAGCACATTAGAAAAAATTAGATACGAAAACTGATTATGCAATGTGAAAAGCAAGATGTTAAAAAGGATAATATTGTTGTGTTTTTACTTGATTTCACTAAGAACAAGTACAGAAATATGATGGGCAGCACATTAGAAAAAATTAGATACGAAAACTGATTATGCAATGTGAAAAGCAAGATGTTAAAAAGGATAATACATAATTTAAAAAAACTAGTCTAGCGTAATTGTAATTTGTAAATAAAGTTTCAGAAAAGTTAGTGCCAGAACTATCTAAGTTTGGGCTGCTTCCATAATGTATTATCTAGAGAGGTCAATGATGGTGCGAAAAGCCATTGAAAACCAAACATCTTTTGGAAATAGCAGTACCTAATTCTATAGTCAGATGCCCATTTCCCAATCTGCATAATCTCTCACCAAACTTTCGACTTAGAACAAAATCCAATAAAACACTCATTATGCATCAGTTTGGATTCAGTTTCCAAGTCAATTATGGAAAGTGCTCCATAATTACACCAAAATATAGCTATTAACAATGATGTAAATGAGAATCTACTATCTCAGAATACGGTATTAAATATCTCATACATATTTCTCATTGCCCATTCTAATAGGCTCGAGAATCAATGGCTCTGTAACATTTTCTGAAACAACAAATACTTTGAAATGGCTCAAATTTATAATAAGCTTGCAAGCTTTGATTAATGGGTGAATCACAGAAAAGTCAAACAACAAAAATTTGTTCTACATTATTCTTCTTTTTTTAGGGAAATTATCAATCACATAACCAAAGATTTACACATTATCAAAAATACACAAATCCTGAAACTTTATTCACCGGTCCACCCAAAAATTGTGAAGTGCATCAAATTTGTACCAAATTTGGATATACAATTGAAATATGTGTCAAACATTAGGTAAATATCTGATACAAAATAATTGGACGTTTCTACACTTTGCATTATTTGGGTGGATCAGTGAACAAAGTTTTAAGATTTGTGTATTTATGATAACGTGCTAAATGTTGGGTATACGATTGATCATTTCCCTTTTTTAAGATAGTTCTACATTTTTAATAATATGTAGACGAATATGCATAATGACAAAAGAAAACTCTTAAAATATGAAATTGAAGGGGAAACTAACTAGAGCCATTTAACTTGTAATATAGCTGCACAAGGCAGAAGTATTCTTTCAAGCTATTCTATAAAGCCAACCACCAAATAGACAAGCATGTCTCCACAATAAGAGTAAATGACCACACCAACAGAGATTGATAATTTCATCAAACTACATATATGCTACATATTTGGTATCTTCAAGCAACACAAAGTCACAAACCTTCTTGAGGAACCTTGGCCTGGAAGATATTAAATATTTCAAGCAAGCAGTGGGCATCTGTAGCTGCATATTTTTTCTGCTCTTCTGTAAGGGGACGATTTGACCAGTCACTACATTGAAGCTCCTAAAGAAAATATAAATTACATTATTTAACACCTTGAAGGCTTGAACAACAAAATTCAACAAGTGATTCCCTACAAGGTACAGACTAGATCCCTCTTAGTTATAACAAACTGGCTAAACAGATTTTACTTAATCCTACACGGCGATAAAAAAAAAAAAAAACTTTTATGGAAAAACTCCTTGTCTTTGTGCAACTAAAGCATGTGCCGGAGCCATATCTCAAATGGAAGTCCAAGACATTTCTTCTCTAATACTTTACCATCACCGACAGTAAGGGCAATTTAGTTTTGAGGTAATACTACTAGTCTACTACATGCAATCAAAATTAATGGGTGTATGATATTAATAATCTGAATGTGGTTGAAAATGAATGTTGGACGGCTACAAAACTTGGGAGCTCCATAGCAAGTTACATGTCATACACAGGAAACGAGTACAGATTATTGTAGAAGTCAGTCATTGAAGCTAGTTAAATGTGCTGAAAAAGAAAGATAAATAATTTGTTTGATTAACCCATCAATTTATGCAATATTCAAGGAATCAAAGCTATTTTGACTTAAAGAATAACAGAAAGGAAAAAGTATCATTGTGATCATGAACACCAACATGTTATATCAATTAAAATCAACGGTCATATTTTCAGAACACCAATTGCACCACATATCCACCATGATTGTAGTTTCTTGTGACCTAAGTATCCCACAAACTCTGCATTTGTAATTGATAACGCCTGCAGTATCATTGTGCAAGTCCCTTGTTTTCAGACCAAGAGCATAATAAATCTTTTTTGTTTCCCAATTAGCATAGATGAACTTGTGCAGTAATATCATCCAAACAACCAAATTGCGGAAAGCTATAGTTCAAGCATTTATGATATACGACATTTCATGTATTTATATTCAACTGGCACCTAAATGCAAATCGTGGACTTGAATAATGAGCTGGATGCTCAACAACCATACCTTTGAAAGAGAAATGCCCAGTAGTTCTTTGCAGATAGTTGCTAAACTCTTGTTTTCCTTTGGAAGCTTCTGTCCAAATTGCTTATGATGCAGATGGTTATATATACTAGTGATGTCCAAATAGGGCTCCACCTGTTCACCATTGCTTGAAATATATTAGCAATTTTTTATTTAAAATTCAATGAATAAGTGATTCTCTAAGAGACAATATTAACAAATGAAGATATTTCATTTAATAAAAAATCAATTCATTCATAACCAACTTAATGAAATCTTGTAAGCAGATACACAAAGGCTCAGCTGTGACAGTTCATTTAACAATCTAGTTGTATCCAGGCTAGACAATACTCATTGTCAAATTATGACGATAATTACCATCAAATAAGTTCCCTCAAAGTCAAGTCAAATACAGGTCAAAATTCTTTAAAACATACCTTCGTGGATACTTGATGAACCAAATTGGATCACATGGCTTCAATTTAACAATTTGAATCATGTTTAAACATTTATAACATCTCCAACTATCAAAGTAACATAGTATCAAAGAGATTCAAAACTATATTAAAACCTTTAAAGACTTGGCAATTGACCACTTAAAGACAAAATGCAATAAAAAAACCATTGACCTCCTTACATTTCTGACCCTTCCTCTCTGATATGCTGATTACTAGTCACCCCATTCACCCTCGGAAAGCCAATTCTGTTCTAGAATGAAAACTAACACCTATTGGACTAGCCACATCGACAAGACAGATCATCAAACCTTTACCCATCTCTCACCCTTCATAGAATAATTTACCAAAGATACCAAAGAGTAACAGGCTAACAGCAACAAAATGATCAACCATTTACCTTAGATTTCATTTCTGGTTCATCATATAATTCAAGGTTTATAAAATGCACCAAGAATACAATTAATATTACGATTAAAATGTTATGTTGTTGAAAGGCGCGGCACTTGGGCGGGTTTTTCAAACAGTTGCTTAGGTGACTATATAGTTATTTTAAGTTCTGGTTTTTTATTTATTAGAAAAAATTACTAGTCTACCCGCCCTATGAAGCGTCAAAGCGCGCTTTGACGGGTTAAACTATCAAAACACCTTATCGCACCTACCACATTGACAGTATAGTTAAAATGTAATTAGCTCAAGTACACTAACTCAAAGAACATTACAACTTTTTTTTTCCATTTAGCAATCAAACAAGGTTAAAAAGCAAGCTTTTATTATAATTAAGCAAAAAAAAAAATGTGAATAATTCAATACTTACCCTATCAAAGCCCGATTCACATCCTTGAGAACAGAAAGTAGAAGACAAGTAAACCAAATCCTGCTTAAATTTAAACCCTAATTTCAACACATCCGGTGAAATGAACAGCTCTTTCAAAGATTCCCATATTGAAGATAGAGGAATTGAAGACAGGTCAAGCAAGAATACGATTGACTCGTTCAACTCGTTTGACTCATCCGAGAGATGGCTGAGTCGGGGACCGGGTAGACAAGCGAGTTGGAGGAGGGAGACGGTGGGGAAATTGGTTTGGTGGTTGGAGCGCTGGGGTTTCCACTCTGCGTCGAGTCCGACGAGTGAGGACTCAGTCAATGCCCGAGTTAGCTGAGTAAACTCGGGTGACTCCGTTGAGGCAACTAGGTGGATTTTAAGTGGCTTGTGATATTTGCAATCCATGCAGAGAGATGCATTGAAAGTAAAAAAAAAGTAATGTTTGATTTATAGCGGCAATTATTTGGGCCTGACCCATTGGGCTTTGGGCTGCGCTACAATGGAGTCCCCTTTGATAGTCCACGATAGGGATTGTCCAATTTATCCCTGGCTGGGTTACCATCTTCATCAACACTTTTGAGGATCTATGTGGATAAAGATGGGTAAAGAAAAGCGAGAGGGTGATTAATATTCATCTAAATCCAATATATATATATATATATATATATCACCCCTGATCCTTTTTATTTTAGGAAAATCAAATTCAACAATTTCACTGTCTTACATACTGGTAGGGATAGAAAAAGCCCGACTAAATTTGGCCCGATCCGATCAAGCTCGGTCAGATTTTAGTCCAATCCGATGATATTTTTATTAGGATCATGTCCCTTTTTATTAATAAAAATTAAAATATTTATAATTAATTTTCTAATATCTAATCAAAAAAACACTAAAAATTTTGAAATTTTTAGTGTTTTTAATATCTATTATTTATCATATATTAGATTGATTGTTTGTTATTGTAAAAGTTATATATACAATTTTTATATTATATTACTTCACTTCTGACTATGAACATGTAGTCTCGACTTTGTACTAAGGTTGAGATAGAGAGATCAGGTGGATCTCTTAATTTCTCATGTACTTAAGTAGCTTTATATTATTAGGTTTATGCTAACTAAATTTTACATTTTATGATATCTTAAGTTTGTATTCAAATTATTATAATCGTGTAATTACATCATTGTGATATTTTTATATATGAATAAATTTCAATCTTTCAATAATTCATGTATTATGACCTAAATTGTCTAAGTTAAAATAGTAATATACTTTTTATTTGTCTCTTAGTCATTTTGATATAAATTAGGGCTCATTGGAATTGTCACATTAACAAATGAGTGTGGATATTTAACACGATTCAACAACATAAAAAGTAAATATTGCATGAAATTCATTAAAACAAATAATGGAAAGGGAAAATGAGAACCAGCTAAGCTGTGTTGGTGATCCAAACCCATAATAAAAAAAATTATTTTTGTGTTCTGTTTGCATAGTGAGGAATGCAAAAATTGAAATAGAGTGATGAGGGGATGGCAAAATCTGGATCCGGATCCGTATTATTTATTCTTTAGGAATTTCAAAGAAGAAAGTATATGATTTTACAAATGAAATGACTTTGTATTTATAGGCAAAATTTTACCTCCATCAAATTCTCTACCAAATCCATTATTAATTTCTCCACTAATTACTCCACCAAATCTATTATTAATTGCTCCACTAATTGCTTATCATGTTTGGTGGTGATTGGATAATTTTTATTAATTATTTATTAAATTATTTTTTGCTTTGAAAATGACTTTAATAATTACACACAACACAATTTTGGATAGTTCATCAATTTCGGTCATGAAATCTTCAGAATTCGAAAATATTTTATCTTTCAAAGTTGTAGATCTTTGAGTCTTCTTTAATCTGGAACTTGAATCAGCTCAATCCGATATCGGAGTAAAAATTTATGCCCAAAATATGACAGATGCGCAAAATTGGAATTTCCAAAACTGCACTTCGTCAAAACGCCATTTCAAGTTTCCAATCTCCAAAATTAAAATATCAAGTCCAATAATTGCCCTTATTTGACCCATATTTCGTTCTAAATGATTTCATTGAGTCCTGATATTATTTTATCTGCAAAATAAACTAAAACATATCAAAACGTTCATCAAACCCGAGGAACTAAACAAAATATTAAGTAAAAGGGGCGGTAAATATTGATATATTTTCCGCTCATCAATATATATCACCCCTGATCTTTTTTATTTTAGGAAAATCAAATTCAACAATTTCACTGTCTTACATACTGGTAGGGATAGAAAAAGCCCGACTAAATTTGCCTGATCCGATCAAGCTCGGTCAGGTTTTAGTCCAATCCGATGGTATTTTTATTAGGATCATGCCCCTTTTTATTAATAAAAATTAAAATATTTATAATTAATTTTCTAATATCAAATCAAAAAAACACTAAATTTTTTAATTTTTTTAATTTCTATTATTTATCATGTATTAGATTGATTGTTTGTTATTGTAAAAGTTATATCTACACTTTATATATTATGTTGCTTCACTTCTGGTTATGAGCATGTAGTCTCGACTTTGTGCTAAGACTGAGATGGATAGATCATATCGATCTCTTAATTTCTCATGTACTTAAGTAGCATTATATTATTATGTTTATGCTAACTAAGCTTGAATTTTAGGATATCATAAGTTTGTATTTGAACTATTATATGTTGGAGTTGGTGCTTGGAGTGCCAATTCGAATAATATATTATATATTTTATTATTTATTAATAAAATAAATAAATTTTCATTTCTAAACCTTATTAATGGTAACATCATTATGCATATTAAATTGATGTATAAAAATGTTAAGAATGACATCGACCTTAGAATAGTCATGTAGTAATATTAGATACTAGGTGGTCCGACATTAGGATAATATTACTATTTTAAACTATTCTTAAAGTAAAAATTCATAGTCGTTGGTTTTGGAATACGGTCGAATTCCTATAAATTAGAAGACCGGCACATGTCGTATATGTTGGGGCAGTTGTGGAACCCCTAGGGTCGGATCGGTGCCATGGGCAGCGGAAATGGGTCTAACCCATGGATATCAATTATGAGTGTAATTTTAAATCATTTAATGAAATACTATATTCTATTACGAGTATATAAGAAAAAATCGGGACTGAATCGGAGTGCAGAAGCTCCAGAACGAGCGAAAACAAAATTCCCGCACACGTACGCGGGTGAACAGCTCTCTGGAAAATTTCCAAAGAGCTGATGCATTTAGGGTCTATTACCCTAATTGTCTCCGGTCTTCCCTAAACACTTCAAAAACACCCAAATTTAATTTTTAATTTTAAAACCAACATTAATACATGTTATAGAATAAATATCAAGTTTTTTAAAATATCAAATATTTTTACAAAAAACATAAATATATTATAAATACGCATTTGTGTAAATTTTGAATCCAATACACAAACCAAATTAGAATCCCAATAAGAAATGTCTCGTGAACAATTCTAGGTCACCAAAAGGTGGTCAAGTGATTCTAGAATGGTAGCCACAACTCTAAGCTTTAATCCATTCTAGGAAATGGATTAGTTAAATGTTTGTCACCTTAATTTAATCCAATTAAATCAAGTCAAAACCACCTATTATTACATACTTACAATTACCATAATATCCTCAAATGGTAGAGATAATTATGATTTTACAATTAAGCCCTGTGTAATTGTTGAATTAATCCAATTAATCCAATTAGGTCAAAGTAAATAATCAATGTTATCCAATAACACTTGATTATCTTAGTTGATAATTATAATATCGAATATTATCTTTTATCAAAATAATCGGCTACCCAAGTGCTCAACGAGTACACTTCATATTGGGACTCTCTAATTTCTGACATGTTCGTCATATAAGCCTAGCTAATATGTACGCAATTCGGCCACCTCCGAATTCGCGAAGAACACGAACGACCTTTCTGAACTATACAAGTCAAGGTCATCACATATATTTAACAATCTCTCTGTCGTAAGCTATCCGAGTTATGCTTAGGAAACATAGAATATACCGTCAAATTTCTGAGACGCAGATCTCATGTCGACATGTCCACGATTCTTCATAACTGATGCGATCCACCTTAGGTGATCGATTTTGGCCAAAGATTTAAGAATCGTGACTTTACTAACATGGATACATAAACCCCTTATGATACACATACGGGCCGACAGATCATATCTTGCTTCGCACTTGATTACTTAGTGCATCGGTCCACACCCAACGAACATCTAGAGGCCAGATCATGAAAGGTTTCTGACATACATGGCATCAAAGTGTGGAGGATCTCACACAAAATCAAAGTTATCCTATAGTCAAAGGATTACATATGCTACTCGACTCGAGGAGATTCCTATTGACGGTGGCGTGTACTTTCAACTATTAGGAATCACATATGAGTCATTCAGTATTCGCTCCAACGAATACCCACATGTCTATACGAGTTTCCAAAATTCATGGTACATCATGTTAAACCATTGGAACTCCAATTCCAATATACGACATGTGCTAGTCTTCTAGGTTATAGGAATTCGACTGTATTCCAAAACCAACGACTAGGAATATTTACTTTAAGAATAGTTTACACCTAGTGTCAAAACTATTCTAAGGTCGATGTCATTCTTAGCATATCTATACATCAATCTAATACGTATAATGACAATACTATTAATGAGGTATGAAATGAAAATGTAGTTATTTTATTAATAAATAATAAAATATACAAATCGGATTGGCACTCCAAGCATCAACTCCATCAAACTCCCACTTGTTTAGTGTCAATCTGGATGGTACCGTAGTATCATCTCCTCCATATGTTTATCGAATAACTTAGGAGGTAAGGCCTTTGTAAACGTGTCTGCTATGTTGTCTTGTCCTTGAACCTTCAAGACCACTATGTCTTTTCGTTCAATAATCTCTCTAATTACGCGGTATTTTCTTTCCACGTGTTTAGACTTGGAGTGCGTCCTCGGCTCTTTAGCCTGCGCGATGGCTCCATTATTTTTATAGTACAATGGGATCGAATCCGAAATACTAGGCACAACGCCAAGTTCTGTGATAAAATTTATAATCCAAACAGCTTCTTTAGCAGCTATAAATTCTGCCTCAGTGGTGGAATCAGCTGTTGAGTATTGCTTTGAACAACGCCAACTAATTGCACCACCGTTAAGGGTAAATATGTATCATGATGTAGATTTTCTATCATCTGGATCTCCCTGGAAGTCGGAGTCTGTATAACTCTTAACTTGTAGCTCATTTTCTCCATATATTAGAAACTTATCCTTGGTGTCTTTAAGATATTTTAGGATATGTTTCAAGGTTGTCCAATGATCATTACCTGGATCAGATTGATATCGGCTGGTCACACTGACGCCGAAACTGATGTCAGGTCTAATACATAACATAGCATACATTATGCTTCCAATACAAGAAGCATATGGCAAGTTAGACATCCTAACTCTCTCTTCCTCGGTTTGAGGTGTCATTTTATTCGAAAGATGTATGTCGTATCGGAAAGGTATATTTGTTGTCTTGCAGTTGGTAAAATTATACCTTTCCAATATCTTTTCTATGTACTTCGATTGTGACAACCATATAAGCTTCCTAACTCTATCTCGGTAGAGCCTTATACCTAGTATATAGAAAGCTTCACCCATATCTTTCATGGAGAAGTTCTTACAAAGGTAGGCTTTCACATTTTGCATCATCCCTATATCATTTCCTATGATAAGGATGTCATCTACATACAAGTCTAAGAAAACTATCATGCTCCCACTAACTTTCTTATAAACACATGGTTCTTCCTCGTTCTTGATGAATCCAGATAATCTAATTGTCTCGTCAAAATGACGATTCCAGCTTCGGGATGCCTGTTTAAGTCCATAAATAGACTTTTGGAGCTTACAAACCAAGTTTGAAGTCTTGCTGGATACGAAACCCTCTGATTGTTCCATATAGATGTCCTCTTCAAGGAATCCATTTAGGAAAACGGTTTTCACATCCATCTGTCATATCTTATAGTCGTGATATGCAACAATGGCTAAAAGAATCCTAATGGATTTTAGTATGGCTACTGGTGAAAAAGTTTCCTCATAGTCAATCCCAGGACGTTGAGTGTAACCTTTCGCTACTAATTGGGCCTTAAAGGTTTCTACCTTTCCATCGGGCCCTCGCTTCCTTTTGTAAACCCATTTACAGCCAATAGGTTTAACTAATTCAGGAAGTTCAACTAAGTCCCAGACTTGATTGGCATGCATTGAATCCATTTCGGATTTCATGACTTCCTGCCATTTTCCCGAATCGATATCCAATATCGCTTCCTTATACGTAGTCGGATCTGTTTCCTCCAATAGGAGAACATCAAGGCTCACATCAGATGTTAAAAATACTCTCTCATGAGGCTTTAATATTCTATTCGACTTAAGTAGAACATGTTTTGTAGATTCTTCATCTAGTTGGATCTCTGGTTTCATCTCAGGTTTCTTAATGTTGGGATCAAACTCATCAAGTTTAATCTCTCTACAATTCCCACTTTCTCTCAAAAATTACTTTTCAAGAAAAGTTGCAAAGCAAATAACAAATACATTTCATTGCTCGGAATCATAGAATTGATATCTCATGGAATTATCAGGATATCCAACAAACCTACATTTATACCCTCTGAGTGCTAGTTTATCCCGCTGCGTAATTCTAACGTATGCAGGACAACCCCAAATCTTTAAATGCTTAAGACTTGGATTTCTACAGAACCATATCTGATATGGGGTCATAGAAATAGCTTTTGATGGAACCCTATTAAGTATGTAGGCAGCAGTTTGTAAAGCGTAACCTGAAAGGTAATAAGGAAGATCTGTATAGCTCATCATTGTTCGCACCATATCCAATAAAGTATGATTTCTACGCTCAGACACTCCATTGTGTTGAGGTGTTCTTGGTGGGCTATACTGGGCGAGAATTCCATTCTCCCTTAAATAATTTCTGAATTCTTCACTCATGTATTCACCGTCTCGATCTGATCTAAGGCATTTGATGAATTTACTGGTTTGTTTTTCTACTTCGTTTCGGAATATTTTGAACTTGTCAAATGTTTCCGACTTATGTTTCATCAGATAGACATATCCATATCTATACTTGTCATCTGTGAAAGTCACTACGTATGTGGAACCATCATGAGCGACATGATTTAATGGACCACACACATCTCTGTGTATTAGCTCCAGTAAATCATGATATATCATGAGTTTTGGAAAGCTCGTATAGACATGTGGGTATTGGTCGGATTGAATATCGAATGACTCACAAGTGATTCCTAATAGTTGGAAGTACACACCACCGTCAATAGGAATCTCCTCGAGTCGAGTAGCATATGTAATCCTTTGACTATATGATAACATTGATTTTGGGTGAGATCCTCCACATTTTGATGTCATGTATATCGGAAATCTTTCATGCTCTGGCTTTTATATGTTCATTAGGTGTGTACCAATGCACTCGTTAATCAAGTTCGTATCAAGATAGCATATGTCGGCCCGTATGTGTGTCATAGGGGGTTTAGATATCCATGTGATTAAGTCACGATTCTTAAAGACTTTGGCCAAAGCCAATCACCTAGGGTGGATCGCATTATTTGTAAAGAATCGTGGACATGTCAACATGAGATGTGCACCTCGGAAACTTGACGGTGTATTCTATGTTTCCTAAGTACAACTCGGATAGCCTACGACAGGTGGATTGTTAAAATTATGTGATGACCTCGACTTGTACAATTCATAAAGATCGTTCGTGTTCTTAGCGAATTCGAAGGTGGCTGAATTACATAAATATTAGCTAGGCTTATATGACGAACGTATATGGACTTAGAGAGTCGCATAATATGAGGTGTACTCGTTGAGCATTTGGGTAGCCGATAATTTTTTATAATAAATAATATTCGATATTATAATTATCAACTAAGATAATTAAGTATTATTGGATAACATTGATTATTTACTTTGACTAATTGGATTAATTAGATTAATTCAATATTTACACAAAGGTTTTGTCGTAATTTCATAATTATCTCTATCATTTGAGGATATTATGGCAATTGCAAGTATATAATTATATGTGTATTTGTCTTGATTTAATCGGATTAAATCAAAGTGGAAAACATGTATCTAATCCATTAATTAAACTTTGTCTTGATTTAATTGGATTAAATCAAAATAGTAGACAAAGGTGATTGATTACGACCAAAAAGTACTTGTGGTTATCACAGTATAGTTGGGGTATCGATTCTTCAGAGAGATGGTTACGAAGGAACTGAATCACTTAATACGAACGTTAGCAATAACTTAATTAAATGAAATGATTTAATTGGAAATGTGAAATAAAAACTATGAAAAATACGTAAGAATTATCAATAGAGAAAAATAGCAAAGCGTCGGGAATCCCTCTTGCATCAAGTCGTTATATTCAGTACTTGATTCCTTTTATTACTCAATTGAGGGTTTCACTTCCCAAACCAACAATCGGAAGATATTTCAATTTAAAGCACATTAAATTCTAAGATAATCGATGAATTACTTTTTCTATGTTAACAGCACACTATGTTATCATTATGACCTATCTAACATCGACAATATACCCAGAGGCAATACAACAGCAGAAGATTAACTCATAAAACAACAATACCAGTTACAACTGGGTTCCCCAATCACACATAGAAAAAACATGACTATTTCTATATGAAAATTAGTAAAACACAATCTCTGGATTATAAATCAAAAGATAATAGAGAATAACGAAACATCAATTGTATTAAACGTTGAAGATCATTCAGGAATCAAAAACATGAATATAAAAAGTTAAGTACAAGAGTTCATCTCTAGCTTTGCCTAGGAGATTAGTTCTCCATAGAAAAGAAAGACATAACCTGAAGGGATCGAAGATACATTTTGTCTGGCCTGAAGCTTCCTCGTTCTTCTCTCTCAAATATGTGATTTGAACTTTGTTGTGTATCTTTTCTCCTTCCTAAGGTTTTGGACAAGCTTGGGTATTTATAGGGAAATCCAGGATTCCTTATGCATGTAAAACACGACTACACTAAGTTTCTGGCTCCTGTCGAGGTGCCGTGGCACCGGAAAGTGGCGTCATGCTCTTGGGAAAAGTGTATGAAACAAAACTGATGGCGCGTCGCGACGCTAGAAGGTGGGCGTCGCAACGCGCGATAATAATCTGGAATGTTGTTTTTGCATTTCTGACATTCCCACGTGCTTCTGATGCGTCCTTAAGATCCCAAAACACGTACAATTGCTCCAAGATCCATGTTCCATTGTTTCCTAATAAAAAAATATAAAATAAACTACAATTAAGATTAAATACTTGATAATAAAGCCGAACTAGTGATGTTCAAAGTACATTTTCATGCACTTATCAGTGATCAATCACACCTAATTATACATATTTGGACAAATTAGATTAAGCCTACATAAAAGTTGATTAGAACTTTTATTAATTAAAAATTTTCTAAGTTTTTCTATAAATAACAAGCTTGAGAAAATATTTTAATCAAGCTTGAGAAAGCTAAATACAAGTAAGAATTAGAGAAATTAGTCTAAGTTAGAGAAGTATTTAGAGAAGTTTTGTGAGATCTCTACAATATTTCAATTAGGAGAAATCAAGATTGGATCTTGGAGCGAAACTTGCTAGCATTGGAATCAAGATTGATGTAGGACACAGAACTTGACGACACATGCTGTTCTAGGCTCGCGGCCTAGTCGGGAGTACGGAATAGCCCACGGAGGAACTAAGTCGGAGAATAATGGAGTCGCCACCCGGTGTGAACTGGGACAAAGATTTAAGGATGCACTCACCCCTCGCAAGGGAAGACCTCAAACCGTTGGGTTCAGAATGTTCCCTTACTTATGCCACTTGTAATGAACAGATTTGTGCAATAATTTAACCAAGTCTACGCAACATGTATTCCCAAGAGTATTCTAGATCTAGTTCGCATTCAAGAGAATAAATCCTATATCTAAGTTTGCATGCTTTAAAAGTAAGTCATCACAATGGTAAACATACAATATCACACAAATATCTCATGAGCATGTTGAATTATCAAACACGAAAAATAAATAACAATCTAAACATAAATGTACATTAGACTCATATTGCGAAAGAAAATAACTAAATCATGCATAAAGAAATAACGTACTAACGGCTAAATCATGCTTAAGAAATAAATAACGTACTAGACTAAATCATCCTTAAAAAAATAAATAACCTACTAGACTAAATCATGCTCGAACACAAGGTTGGATGAAACGAAATATGTGTGTCTCTCAAGTGGTACGTGGCATTGTATCCCGAGTGAAAACCGCAATACCGTCCATTCGGATTCGGCTACGGAATTTACGTCCGGGTTTCCATCCGATATACCACAAGAGAGAACACATATTCCATTCATCCGAAATTCATATCATACACCAATCCACAATACTCATGCGAAATAAAGTAAGAAAATAAATAAAAATAAAGGACAATAAATAAAAAGGGTGCCCTCATGTCTAACCTCTTAAGTCATCTCTCGGAAGTGCGGTACGCGGTTATCGGAAGGTTCGATGCTCTGTAACTCTTTCGGTTCACTGGTTTTCAGATTTCCTTCATTGTCTCGCTGTTTTGGGCTGCTGTTTGCTCACTATTTATGCGGTATTTGGGCAGTGTTTGGGAGTGATTCAGGGACTATTTTAGGGGTATTTTTGGTGGTTACAGAGACTGTCTCAGGGCTGTTTCAGGGGTATTTTCGGTGGTTGTTTCAGTGGTTGTTTCAGGGGCTGTTTCAGGGGTATTTTCGATGGTTATAGGGGCTGTCTCAGGGGCTGTCTCAGGGACTATTTCAGGGGTATTTTCGGTGGTTACTGTCTCAGGGGTTGATTTCGGTGGGTGGAAGGAAGCAGCTTGTGGAGTGAAATGGGCTGGTTGCAATGAGGGCTGATGACGTGAATTGGGGCTTATGCGTGAGAGGAGGGCGTGAAGTAGTGGCTATATCGTGAGGGGCTGTTGATGCGTGAGGCAAGGTGAGGGGTTGTTGATGCGTGAGCCGAGGTGAGGTCAGGGGAGTTGTTACGTGAGTGGAATGAGGCATGTGGCGTTGAATATGGCAATATGTGTTGATAGTTTAGAGGTTTTTATTGGTTTATGAATGGTTTATGCGTGAATATGCTAGGGTAATTGTGTGAATAAGCTGAGTTATTTTCTTTGTGTTTTCGTGAGAATGAGCTATGGGTTTCAAGGGTTTGGCTTGTGTTTTTTTTTTATAAGAGAGGGTGGGGTTATCCTTGTATAGGTAGGGAAAGAATATTGTAATTATGGGGGGAATATTTAATTTGTGTATCATAAGGAAATGATATCTTTAATTAGAGAGGTAATTTATTTTAGTTAGGAAGATGATTATTGGGATTTGATTTGATTTCATTTAGTTTAGGCATGTGATTTAATTTAATTATGAATGTGATTTATGAGATTTGATTTGATTTATTTAATTTAGGAATGAGATTTGTTTTGATTTAATTGGATTTGATTTAATTTAATTTGATTTAATTTAATTTTTGACATGTGTTTTAAATGTTATAATTATTATTGGATGTGATTTAATGGGCTTGGGCTAGGTGGGCGTGTGGCTTTGGTTTTGGGCTAGGTGGGTGTGTGGCTTTGGTTTTGGGCTAGAGATGTGTTTTAAAACAGAGGTCCAACAAGGGAAACCGAAGCTAAACAAACGAATTAAATACACCAAGGTGTCAATTTCTGACTCTTCCCTTCCGACGTCCGTTTCCCGCGACTTCCACAATTTAAAGAGGTAGTGTCTCCATGTGAGACTCATCATCGGGACTTATATGAAAAAATACAGTGCCTACAATTGGATCTTGGAGACAAGCTTGCTAACTTTGGAATTTCTCCACAAGATTTCAACGAGAAGTTGATTGAATATTTGAATCAACATTGCTAGGTAAGTTTGATCTTCTCCAAAATCTATGTTTTTCATTAGTGAGATATATAGTGATGAATTTTCTATTAGATACATAATAACATAGCTTGATGTTGAAATTAGGCTAATTAATTGTGTTTATGATGCTTTGAAAGTATAAACACAATATGCTTGTAATCGGGTCAAAATATTTATGTTAGACATAAACAGAAAATTAGAGTTTGGAACTCTAGATTAAAGCTTAGAGCTAAGGCTACCATTCTAGAATCACTTGACCACCTTTGAGTGACCTAGAATTGTTCATGAGTCATTTCATTGTGGGATTCTAATTTGATTTGTGTTTTGGATTCAAAATTTACGCAAGTGCGTATTTAGAATAAATTTATATTTTTGTAAAAATATTTGATATTTTGGAAATTTTGATTTTTGTTCTATAATATGTGTTGATGTTGGTTTTGATGTTAAAATTATTTTTGGGTGTTTTGAAAGTATTTAAGGAAGGTTAGAAGCAATTAGGATTAACAACCTTAATTCCTTCAGCTCTATGTTTCCAGAGAGCTGAAGGCAAAAATAATATTGAAAAAAAGGAAATGCGCACAGTGGGCGCGCGCACTATAGCACGCTTGTCGCGCACTGCGCGCACTTAAACTTATTTGTCTTCGTTCTTGAGTTTTCGGACTCCGATTTAGCCTCGGTTTTTTTCTATACACTCGGAATTGAATATAATATTCATTAAATTATTTAAAACTACACCCATATTTGATATCCATGGGTTAGACCCATTTCCACTGTGCATGGCACGGATCTGACCCTATGGGTCCCACAACCGCCCCAACAAAATGGTATCAGCACAGGTCCTTACCACACAACACATGTTTTTGAATCTATGCCATAATAATTTAATTATGCATAAGTCATGTTGGATATGCATTGCATGTTTTAAATTAAATTTTTAATTTTGACCCAATCATGTTATGTATGAAACGCTTTCCTTGCGCAGCGGAAACGTCTTAGGCACCCGGATTGGACTTGAAATTTTTTTTATGTCCTTCCCTTTAAGTTGTCGAATGTGAACAACAGTAGCACTAAATTTTTGCTACTGTTTTGAATAAAATTTCAGCCCCAAAACAGTCTCGGAATAGTCCATGAACAACAATATAAAAATCAGACTTTTTTGGACACCAAATGCGCCCAAACCACAACCAAAACAGTCCACTATTTCTGTGAACTGCAGTGACGTTTTCAGGTCTGATTTTTCAAAGAAAAGCAGTCCCAACACAATCCCAAAAGTCCCCTATGAGTTTCACAAAAATTCTGGATTGATACGAGATCAAACCGAGCCCTGAAACACCCAAACTAGTGCTCGGCAGTGGGCAGAGATTCACCCCACTGTCGTGAGTCTAAGGAGAATAAAATGAGATGAATAAATATTAGTTCAACACCACAAAGTCTTCTGAGCTATGTCTCACAACCAATGGAAAGTAGGGTGGGCTACACTCACAAGATAAATCCCTAAACTCTTTAGAGATTAATGTCACACAAGATTTTTATTTATTTTTATTCTTGTTCTTCCTTTTGTTTTCTCAACACTTGAGAGAGTTTGAAGAAGAAGAATATGGTGGCTAGGGTTCTAAAAATTAGATTAGCCAAAAAGAAAATCCAATTTTCTTTTTATACTTAGGGTTATTAATTTTAAAAATTAACAAACCCTTCCATTCCCCTCCTAATGCAAGTTTCGGTCAAGGCATTGATTTTTTTTTATTAATTTTGTAACATCTAATTCAATTACCATAGTGGAAAAGATGTTACAAAAAACAAAAGGTTAATGCCTTTAAAATTTGTAACTTCCAAATTAAAACCAAGAGTTATGCAACCTAGCATAACTCACAAAGGGTTTTCCAAATTTAATGCAAGAGTTTTGCAACCTAGCATAACTCATCAAGGGTTTCCAAAACCCAAGTTTTGGAAATTTCAAATTTGGCCTTAGTAAATTATATCATATATAATTTAATATTATGCATTCAATAATTATCATATAATTATTAAAATCATATATTAACTTTTAATATATAGTTTCAAGTGTGACAAAATATTATTAATTATATTAATAATATTTATACATGTGTGAGTATATAATTGGACTATCCAATTATACTAAATCCGCTAAAGTATATTGAGCTAGCACGAGGACCAAATGGACCTACGATTCTGAGCTCCAATAATCTCGAAATATTAATTAAGCTCTTAATTGAATATTCCGAATTATTAACTCCGGGTTATTCCACTAAAAACCTGAAGCTGCACTCTCGTTACCGCAGATGGTATATTAAGCCGAACCAAGTCGGTGTCCATCGATATAGTCACTACATATAGATTAACCCTTCACGAGAATCTCATAATTAGAGTCGGGTCATAATATCTGTTATACCCCTCTAATTATTTTGACCTTAAGTATAATTGATTCTCTAATGAACGATTTATTAATAACCATTATGAATTTTAATCTTTCTATTCGTAATAGAAAGACTTGAGCGCTCTAACCGTTTAAGTACCGAATCAACCCTTAAGAAAGATGCTCTTCTACTTTTTCGCAAGAATGAGTGAACTTCATGTCTATGTAAAACGTCCCCAGCTACACACCAGACCATGTCCCCAAAGTACATAGCTATTGGTCGGGACTGCTACACCAACCTCACCTTTGTAAATCAAAGGACATAGCATGTCATGCAAGAGTTCGTAGTACACTCAGGATTAAGATCAATCCATATATGACCATCTAGTAGATCGAAATGATTTTCTTTGTTTAACGGATATTATAAGAAATTCATTTCCATCTGGGTCAAGTCCTATATGATCACATCATACAAGGTGCCTCAATTCTCATGTCTCTACATGGACGATCCCAGATCAAGGTCGCCATATAAATATATAATGGACCGCAGCTATAGATAAATCACAAATAATGTACTTGCTTTGTTTGCTCTCTATGGACTATTTAAGATTACCAACTTCAGACTTAAATCATCTTATGTATAACACAAATACACTAAGTCTGAAGGCACATAAGTAATATAGGATAATCAAGATAATTTATAATATGTGAAATTAAAAAAACACTTTGATAAATGAATAATGCATCATTTTATTTCAAAACATATAAAACCGTTTACATTATATGTAGCTCTAGGGCATACATCCCAACAAGTTAATGACTTAATTGTCATAAATATCCCATGATTAGGTGATTATTTTTTTTAATTAATAAGTATTAATTATATTAGAGTATTATTGGAAGGTTCGTCTTGTCAATACGGAGATGAATGAGTTCTTACTACTTATGCTCAAGAACGTCATTATTGTGAGGGTATAAGTGCTCGAAACTTAGGTCGCTCCGGTAAAACATTAGATGTAGTGTGATGAGTTAACACAGTCACCCAATATCGTCATTATTGTGAGGGTGTATATACGAAGCTCATTACTACACATTGACAAGTATACACCTGGAATACGTCTAAATCCAAACCGTCATTAATGTGATGATAAGAAACGGTTTAGGACTAAACTATGAGTCACATGAATATGATTGATCTTGGAGGTCTACCTAATGAATTTATAAAGGCCAAGACCATCATTACTGTGAGGCTGAAGTAAATATCATGGGATCCACTTTCGGCTATGAAATTTCAATAGTCAAATTTCTATTTTTCCGTTAAGGGAGATTACAGAATTACGTCAAATAGTGGGAAGGCACTAATAGATTTAAAATCTCATAATCAATTAGTGTTATTATTTTGAAATGAAAAATATTATGCTACTGTTTAAAATGTTATCTTGTAGATGGTTGCCACAAATCCATTGATGAGACTTTTGGATTCTAATAAACTAAAAGGAGTCGAGAACTACTTTGAGTGGGAAATGAACATTTGTCTTGTCTTGGAGTTTGAAAAGTTGACCTATGTAACTATCAATCCACTGCTTGTTGAAATCGATTCTGACTCCACTCCTGAAGAGCGAGAAACTTTTACAAAATGGAAGGATGTAACTTGAAGGTGAAATCCTACATTTTAGGATTGATGGTTTTAGATTTGCTCAGACAATACATAGAAGTATCGGATGCTTGGAGCATTATGCGAACACTCAATGAGTTATTCGAGGCAAATCAAGAAATCGAAATATATCGAAGGTCTAAGGAATTATTCTGTGCTGAACTCAAGGATGAAGGAATTGTCAGCATTCATGTTTTGAACATGATCGACCCGATCCGATAGCTGGAACGACAAGGCATTGTGATTGATGAACAGCTAGGCCGTAATTTGATTATGTCCTCTTTGCCTAGAACTTATGCTAGCTTTGTGTTAAAATTTCACACGCATTTAATGCAAGTCAGCTATGAAGAATTTCATAACATGTTACAAATGGCAGAACATGATTTGAGGAAAGACAACCTCACTTTGTACCTCCATGGTGGAGCTAACTCTTCAAAGACTTCTCAGGAGTCAAAAAAATCAAAATGGGGAAGTAAAAGATATCAAAGAAGAACTCCAAGAAGCGTAAAGGTACAAAATCGCAAGTAGCTCGTGATCAATGTCTACAATGCAAAAAGTATGGACATTGGAAGAAGAACTGTCCAGAGCTAAAAGGAAAAGCATGACCCTCATGTACGTTTTGTATTTTTCCTATTATTGACATCTTATTAGCGTTAGATGTAAATAATGGATGGGTGTTAGACATTGGCAGTCCTACTCATATTTGTAACTCCATGCAGGTCATAAGGGTTAAAGAAGTGTGAACAAAGGGGAAATCCAGCTTAGAGTTGGTAATGACGAGACATTAGATGTCAAAGTCATAGGAACGGTTATTCTAGAACTCCCCAATGGATGTAAATTAGATTTACATGACTGTTATCATGTACCCTCAATTATCAGACAAATAATATCACTATCAATATTGGATAAAAATGGATATATAATAAACATTAAGGATGAAACTGTATGTTTATATAATAAAGACAATTTATTGAAATGTGAATGTTCTTTATCTAAGGGTCACTATGTTTTAGAAACATATAGAGATGTCTTTAATGTAGAGGAAAATACAAGTAGAAAAGCTGAATTAAATAATATTGAATTATGGCATATGAGATTGGGCCACATAGGTGTTAGACGTCTATCCAAATTGGTAAATGATGGTTTGATTAAAAATTTTACCCAATTTGTGAGTCATGTATCTAAGGAAAGATGACAAATGCCTCATTTCTTGGTGTTGAACATTGTGCTAGAGATTTATTAGAGCTAATACACAGTGATATGTGTGGTCCATTAAATCATGCCGCTCATGATGGTTCAACATACTTCGTGACTTTCACGGATGATAAGTCTAGATATGGTTATGTCTATTTGATGAGACATAAATCGGAAACATTTGACAAGTTTAAAATATTCCGAAACAAAGTAGAAAAACAAACTAGTAAATTCATCAGATACCTTAGATCAGATCGAGGCGGTGAATACATGAGTGAAGAATTCTGAAATTATTTAAGGGAGAATGGAGTTCTTGCTCAATATAGCCCACCAGGAACACTTTAACACAATGATGTGTCTGAGCGTAGAAATCGTACTTTATTGGATATGGTGCGATCAATGATGAGCTATACAGACCTTCCTTATTACCTTTAGGGTTACGCTTTACTTACTGCTGCCCACATACTTAATAGGGTTCCATCAAAAGCTGTTTCTACGACCTTTATCAGATATGGTACGGTAGAAATCAAAGTCTTACATATTTAAATATTTGGGGTTGTCCTGCATACGTTAGAGTTGCGCAGCGGGATAAATTAGCACCCAATGGTATAAATATAGGTTCGTTGGATATCCTAAAAATTATCTGGGATATCAATTCTACGATTATGAGAAATGAAATGTATTTATTGTTTGCTTTGCCACTTTTCTTGAAAATGAATTTTTAAGAGAAAATGAGAATTGTAGAAAGATTGATCTCGATGAGTTTGATCCCAACTGTGAAGAACCTGAGATAGAATTAGAGATCCAACTAGGTGAATGGTCTATAACACAAGTTCTACGTAAGTCGAATAGGATATCAAGGCCTCATAAGATACTGTTTTTAACATCTAATGTGAGCCTTGATGTTCTCCTCTTGGAGGAAATAAATCCGACTAGTTATAAACATGCGATTTTGGATATCGATTCGGGAAAATAGCATGAAGTCATGAAAGTATGCTTATAAAATGGCATGAAGTTATGAAAGTATGCTTTGGATATCGATATTAGGCTAATTAATTATGTTATGATGGTTTGAAAGTATAAACACAATATGTTTGTAATTGGGTCAAAATATTTATGTTAGACATAGACATACAATTAGAGTTTAGAACTCTATATAATGGCTTAGAGCTAAGGCTACCATTCTAGAATCACTTGACCACCTTTGAGTGACCTAAAATTGTTCATGAGTCATTTCATTGTGGGATTCTAATTTGGTTTGTGTTTTGGATTCAAAACTTATGCAAGTGCGTATTTAGAATAAATTTATGTTTTTGTAAAAATATTTGATATTTTGAAAAACTTGATTTTTGTTCTATAACATGTGTTGATGTTGGTTTTGATGTTTGCATAGTGAGGAATGCAAAAATTGAAATAGAGTGATGAATATGTCCATTGGTCAATTAATAAGCTTGCAATAATGACGCTAATTATTTTATTGCAGTTGACTCTAATGATTTCTTTAATTAGATTGATGTTCTAGAAAATATTATATAATTTGAATACAAAACCATTTGTAAGGAAGGAAGACAAAATATTCTAAAATTAATTACCATAATTTCTAAAATAAAATGATTATTTACAACGTAAGAAATAATAAAAGTTGAATATCTTTCTCATTTTTAGGCTATCTATTAGTAGGGTTGGCAATTAGGTTTAACCCGACCATTTCTTATAGGTCGGCGTTAGGGCCTTAAATAATAAGGCTTTTTAATTAAAGGACCAGATAAAGACTTTTAAAATAAAAGTTTTGGCCCGACCCTTTATTACATACAAATTTAAAAATTGTAAATGTTTATAGAATTATATGTTTATAGTTTAAAATTATTTATTATTAGTATTGTTTAATATACTAATATATTTTATGGTTTATTATTATTTTTAAGCTTGTTTAAGTTGTATTATTATTACTTGTTACTTTCTTAGTATTTTTCTAATAATTATAAATTAGAATGTATTTTACATGGTGTAAATTTTTGAAAAATTCTTTTTGTACTAAGGTTATGTGTAACGACCGGTAGTTTAGTTACTATTACGTTGTAGTATTGTGGTGCTGTTGGACGAAGATAATATAAAATAAATTATGTTGAGACTCAAATATACTCATGAGATTACTTTGGGGACAATCGGTAAAATTTCTTGAAATCCCGGGACGAGATTGTACCGTATTTCCTTTGGACCGCCCATAGTATTTGGGGCGTAACTTTTTCATACGATCTCCATTTTTTATGAATTTTATATCGTCGCAAAGCTGAGATCGAGACATACAACTTCCGCGTTGACCATTTTCCCAAATTCGGACCTGACACTAGTCAAAAATATGAATCAAAAATTCGGATGAATAGTGATTTCGGGGTTAAAAAGAGAAATCTCAAATTTTCTAAAATTTTCCCCAATTTTCCAAATAAAAAAAAAAAAAAAAAAAAAACCCTATATAAAGGACATACTATTCACAAAACCCAAAATTCTTGGAAGCAGAAAGAAAGAAAAGAACGTGAAGAAGAAGAGGGGGAAAGAAGAAGAGAAGAAGGATAAAGAAGTAAGAAACAAAGTATGGAGGAGCTTGGCAACCATGGAGATTTGAGAAATCAAGAGGAAGAGGTTATCCACAGGAACCGCATTCTCCTTCGACCAAGGATCCAGAACCATCCAGATTCAAACATATTGAGTGGACCTCTTTTCTTGAACTGGTTTTATTTATTAGTTTTAAGTTTTGATATTAGACTTATTTTTATGCCTTAGGGCGTTAGATTTCTTTTATCACTGTTATTACATGAAATTTATGCTTTATGTTATGTTTTAGTTACGTTTTAGACAGAAAAGTTTTAAAGCATGAGTTTTTAGGTTTTTCGGGGCATGAGGAAAAAACTCACCCTAGTATCTAACTTGAGATACAGTTGGAATTGACGGATACAAAGGACATGTGCACATGTAGAGGACTAGGGGGACGACGATATGTAACGCCCCTAGATCCTAGTTTCAGAGCCAGGATGACGGCATAGGTTCGTGTACCTGGACTCTAGTTCAGAGCTTGGGTGGTAGCATAGATCCGCACCCCCAGTTCTAGTTTGTGGCTTGGGGGACGACGATACGTAACGCCCCAAGACCACCAGTTTCAGAGACAATAGTGGCATGCTTTGGGGGACGGCGATATGTAACGCCTCAAAGTCATGGATTTGCACTGTTGGCTACAGTTAGGCGTACGGGGGGACGGCGATACATAACACCCTCATACGTCAAGTTTTTCAGACATAGACATAGATTTCAGATACAGTTTTCAGATTCTCAGATACAGTTTTTAGTTTTCAGATACAGTTTTCAGAAAGAGCTTTTAGAAAAGAAAGTTTTCAGAAACAACAGTTTTATAAGAGATTTAGAATTTTAGAGCAGAAACCAATTTCTTATAAAACTTTTTAATGAGTTTTCTGCTTAGAACCAAATGTCTTTATAATAGTTTTTGTTTTTAAGTCCACTTGATGAGCGGAAAATATATCAATATTACCGCCCCTTTTACTTAATATTTTGTTTAGTTTCTCGGGTTTGATGAACGTTTTGATGTGTTTTAGTTTATTTTGCAGATAAAATAATATCGGGTCTCAATGAAATCATTTAGGATGAAATGTGGGTCAATTAAGGGCAATTATTGGACTTGATATATTAATTTTGGAGATTGGAAACTTGAAAGGGCGTTTTGACGAAGTGCAGTTTTGGAAATTACAGTTTTGCGCATCTGTCGTAGTTTGGGCATAACTATTCACTCAGATATCAGATTGAGCTGATTCAAGTTCCAGATTAAAGAAGACTCAAAGATCTACAACTTTGAAAGAGAAAATATTTTCTAATTCTGATGATTTAATAACCGAAATTGATGAACCATCCAGAAGTGTGTGGAGTGTAATTATTAAAAGTCATTATCAATCATTTTCAAAGCAAAATATTAATTAATTAATAATTAATAAAAATTATCAAATCACCACCAAACAAGATAAGCAATTAGTGGAGCAATTATGGATTTGGTGGAGTAATTAGTGGAGAAATTAATAATGGATTTGGTGGAGAATTTGATTGATGATTTGATGGTGGCAAAATTTTGCCTATAAATACCAAGCCATTTCATTTGTAAAATACATACTTTCTTCTTTGAAATTCCTTAAGAATAAATAAGAAGATTGTATCTAGTTTGTTTATTTTCAATTTTCAGTAATAAATTTTCACTTTCGCACTTTCTTTTCTTTACTTTTCAATTTTTTACTTTCCGCAATTTACTTTTACGCACAAAACTTTTCTTTCTTTACTTTTGCAGTTTTTATTTTTCAAGCAATGAGGAGGTAATTCTCCTTTGCTGGGGTGAAAGGTAAAGCTTTTATTATTACTATTTAGATTAATCTCCCTTAAATATAATATATAAGCTATTTAAAACCTGACTTAACGAGGATACCGCTATATTGGCCGGTTGGTAATTAATTATAAATTGGTTTTAACCTGACTAAATATGGATACTGCCTGGTTGGTCGGTTGGTAATTAATTATTAATTGACTTAATCAGGATACCGTCTATATGGCCGGTTGGTAATTATCACACAAAGTTAATATATTATATTAAGGGAGATATCTAAAATAGTAGTAATAAAAGTTGATCCTCTAACCCCAGCATTTTCTTTTATTATACTTTTACTTTATTTAATTTCAACAATTTACTTTCAGTAATTTATTTTTAATTTCTTTTTACTTTTTACTTTTTACTTTTTAGTTTTACTTTTACTTTATTTACTTTTCAGTAATTTACTTTTTAGTATTTAATTTTCAGTATTTTACTTTATGTCTTTTATTTTATTTAAGTTTTTACTACCAGTAAATATGTGTCGTAACTAAGCCAGTTAATTGGGGTTGTGATGAATTTTAATATCACACGGTTTATAAAGGGTTATTTTATAGTTTGGGTAATTTAAAGGTTTATTTATTAAGTCTTAAGCTTAATGCTTCTTGTTGTCTGATCACCAATAAGATTGATATGGTAAATCTAAAATGAACTAGACATAGGGATTTTAGGTTTCAGCCTTAGACTTAATAGCCCACGATCTTCCTTGTGGATAGATAAACCTTTAATAGATTTCCTTACAGGATAGGAATATACCTGTCGGGCGGGGGTAGCCATAATTGGAACTTAAACTTAATGAATCCATATAATTTGGTTGACATAGACATATGGTTCAATTGGGTTAAACTGAGTATTTGCGTCTGACCATCGACATAGGCTTTTGCATAATTTAGTGTTCCAGGTTAGTAAACCGATTTATTACACAAACATAAAATAATCACTTAATCTTTTAAAAGATATTAGAATGATTCACAACCCTAGATCTTTGTTCTTTTGTTATTTTCCTTAGTATTTTCTTTTGTCTTTTTATTTATTTATTTATTTAGCAAATCTACAATCAACCAAATCAATCAAGCAATCATTCTCTTCTCCCTCAATTAGATATATGTAAATAAATAGATTCAATAATTAATAACAACAGTAGGAATTAAGTCCTCGTGGGATCGATATTTTTATACTACTTGAAAGATATGTGCGCTTGCGTTATACGTGTGTGTTTACGCCGGTCACCACTCACTTAGATCGTATAGCGATCTACCCCCCACTCCAATTTTCGTATTTTGCAGGTTTCTCTGAGGACGAGCTCGGGAGGACAGATACTGATGCAGTCACTAGGTATGGAGTCAGTCCAGAGTCCAGTCTAGAGTCAGAGTTTGAGTAAAGGTCCAGTCTTAGTCAAGTACGAGTCATAGTCAAATATGAGTCTTGTATCAGTCCTGATGTGTGAAGTCATTGTAAAATCAATTGTTACCAAATATAATAATTAATATTGAGTTTGTTTTCAGTGTTTTCGGGTTGGGCTACGGTCTGGTCTCATACAAAGTATAGTCAATTTAAGATAAGTATATTAGTACCAGTTATAGGTAGTTAGTCAAAGGCTGATGGGGTTAGTACTCCTATCCCATGCCGGTAACATCTCCCAGATCGGGGATGTTACAAGATGGTATCAGAGCATGGTCTAGGGAGTCAGTGACTGCAGTGGGCAGAGTGTTGGGGTCTTGTATACGCAGTATGTCCGAATATCCGTATATAAGGCACTACCTCTCCAGTATCCGATCCTCGAGTACGTCCTCAAAGCTCCATAGACAGGTTAGTAAGCCTTCTTAGATCATTCAAATAGTATCCATCGTAAGACCAATTTCACTATAGATACCAGATAATAAATCTTCTTGAAGTTATATCGATTTAGTACCAGAAGAATAAACAAGCTATGGAAACAGACAATAGGATTTTAAGAAAAGTTAACATGGAAGTGAGAAAGGAAAATTATAAGAAAGTACAGAAGGGTGCATAAGAGTATAGGTAGCCAGAGATAAAGAAAAGTAAGGAGATGGAACAAGGCAGAGAATTTTGAGGATATCCACTCAGGAATATGCAAGAGAATAGAAAAGCCCGAACTAGTGATAGAGTGCTCAGAAGTAAGATCCATTCCCTCCTCAGAACACTCCTTCAAGTCGAACCAATAATCTTCAAGTACTTCATATAGATAGTAAATTCCCATGAGTACCCATTCAGGAAAATAAGAAGAGAAAGAAAAGTTAGGAAGCAGAGTAAGATATAAAAGGTAGATATCTAAGTAATTGGAAGTAAATAGAGATCGAGAAATAGAACATATAAGAAATGTCGAAATCTATAGCAATAAGAATTAGAGACATGAATTTAAGTAATAAAGGATGATACCAGAACTGGTAGAAAAGATGAGTGTAACAAGACTAGACCATAATAAAAAGCCTAGTAGATCTAAGAAAATGTTCTTTCCCTCGAGCGAGATACCTTTCTTCCTCAGAAGAATTCCTCCGAGTCGATCCAATATTTTACTAAACCATCTCGTATAGGTAGTAAGTTCCCCGAATAATCAAGGACCGCCATAAGATAGAAGAAGTAAGAAATCAAGAATTTCGTCAAGACTTCTAATAGATGAAAGATGTTATAAGGATAAATAGATTTTAGATTTTCAAAACTCAGACCCATGGGCAAATAGGATGAGTGGCGACTGAAACAACAGTTAGTTCCATTAGCCAAGGAATTCAATAGATGGGGCTTTGAGCTACTTAGATTCTCATTCCTTCGAGATACTAGTTAAAGAAGATAGTCTGACATAGTCTATCTCATACATATCCTACATGAGCAATAGACTCCATCAGGACATAAAATACTAGAACAGGACATAAAGATTAAGGTAAGTCAGAGTAAGGTTTGCTAGACCAGTAAAAGATCACAAATAGATCAAATATCATAGAACCCACAGATAAGCCGAGTCAGTAGAGATCCGTAGAAGAATATAAGAATAGACCTATGAAGTTGGAGATACTTAAGAAGTGATAAGAGTACCAGTATGGACAATAGAATAAAGTGATTAAATAAAGGTTTATAGCAAAGAACATAAAGTTGGGATCTAAGAAACAAATAAAGGAATGACCCACCGCTAGTCTTAGTAGTAAGGAGTAAAGTAAGGAAATATGATATGCAATGGTATAAGAAACACGAGGAGTAACAAGGAAATTTGGTGTATTTAGGCGTAAAGATAAAATAACAAGTAAATAATAGAGTAAATAATCGATGATAGTTGTAGGACCCTAGAGCCTGGTAAAGAAAAGAACTAGTAAAGGAAAGCAATTGATAGAGTGGACAAATTTTGAGATAGCTCGACAACTAGCTAGATGAATCCAAAGAATCATTGACAAGGAAACCTGAGAAGGGAAAGTTCAACGCTACAATAAGTTAAGTTAAGTGCAGAAACCTTTATAGAAACAAAGAAACCTCAAGAAAGTAAATAAATTAGAAGTACAAAAGATCATGGAGAATGATTCGTAGGAATATAGTGAGTAACTTACAAAGAACCTTATGGTATTGAAAAGAATGAGGATTTTAGGAAGAGAGTAACGTTTGGAATCAAAGATTTGGTAGAGGACGCCCTTAGTAGCCGAAGTAAGTAGAGTTTTCAAGGGAATTAAGGAATAATGAATTGAGGATTTATGATAAGAAAAGAACCTTCGTAGCAGAATGAGTCCCTTAGGTAAGATAGCAAAGAGAATATAGTAGTATTCAGAAAGAATATAGTAATCACAGGAAATTAATCAACAGAAATGATAAAGTGACAATATAATGAACTTATTAGGAAATATACCTTTAGAAAGACTTTGTATGAAATATGGAGTGATTGATTGATGTAGATGACCGGGAGTAAGGTAAGAAAAAGCAAGTCAGATAAGTTTTAGCAGTAAGACCCAGTGTAGGAAAAGACCCCAGACAGATGTACCCAAGAGACCTAGGCATAGAGAATGTGTCACCGAATCACCGTAACAGAAGAGCCTCAAGATTAGTTCCCACCCTTCCAACTCTCGATCGATAACGGTAACAAAGATGGACTTGGAGCGTAACCTTAATATAATCCAAAGCAAGCATAAGTATAGTGATAAATGATTGAAACACAAGATTCTTACTAATAGTAGTTTAAGTTATAGAACGAAGCAGAAGAGTAAATGAAAAGGTTAACTGACACAAGGATTGAAAGTAAAATTGTCAAGGCGCGATACAAAACGAAGAAAATACTAAGTAAGTGTTGACATAAATGTAGTATGGTGTAGAACCGAGAAAATAAGTTTACTATAGTACGGAAAACAATAAAGAGAAGGTATCTTAGTATGAAATCGAGTATAAAAGACAACTTGGTGAAAAAGAATAGTAAAGAAAGATCAAGAGATGAGATCCTCAGTTGTAGTTCAAGGAAGAAATAAAGTGAAGCTGTCAAGAGTGAGTAAGAAAGTTATTACGTTAGTACAGTACCAGAATAAGGAGGTAGTCATCTAATAACCGATATTTTAAGAAACCAAAGTCTGAGGAGATGATGAGTACGTAAAGAAAGAAGATATTTCCCAGGTAAAAAAGACAGAGGCATATGCCAAGAAAGTTCTTAGCAGATAATAAAATGAAGTAGAAGATGAAGAATACCAGAGAAGTAAGAGGAGTGAGACTGTTTAGAATACAATGATGGTAGGGAAAGATTATTTAATAAATAAAGGTAACGGTAAGTGATAACAAAGAAATTTTGGTTAAAGTAATCATATAAGGTACCCAGCCCCAGACTTAGTGACCAAACCACTACGGGTTTGGGACAGCCTAAGCCACAGGTATGGGTGGTTTGGTAGATTCGTATCATAGTACGAAAATGACGAAATAAGTTAGTGCGAAGCTGAGATTGTCATAGAAAATGAATCCTCGAGCAACAGAATATTGGCAAGAATGTGAGTAACGACCTTGAAAGCAAAGTATGAAAGAATATAAGCTTTAACTATAACCAAATCCAAAGAAACCGCTAGAAAGTATTAGTAAGTTAGAAAAACCCCAAGTCCCTTAAGGAAGCAGAAATTTTGGAACTTAGAGAGAGAAGCTTATAACTATTGAAGGTCACAAGTGGAGTATAGAAAGTTGATAGCTAAGTGATGAAAAAGAATATTAAGATCAAGTTGGACAAGTGAAATAGAGAAATATCGAGTACAGATATGAATATATTAGAATCTTTGGTGAGAGTCAAGATACCAGTTACTAAGAATCTGATCAAGTTAAGAAATTGAGGAGCATAAGTAAAGGTCTAGAAGAAATAGATTTTTTTTTTCCAGATAAGATATATTAAGTACAACAAAAGGATCAGAAAGAAATAGTCGAGGATACTCAGCAGAAGACTTACGAAACGAGAACTTAGAAGAGAGGAAAGAGGGAAAAATCAAATAGCTAGTAAAGGTTGGAGATAAGGAGATAAGTATAATAGAATCTCTACATATTCGCGAAACTACGAAAACCACGAGTTAGACACCAGAAAGGATTCGAGGACGGATCCTATATAAGAGGAGGAGAATTTGTAACGACCGGTAGTTTAGTTACTATTACTATGTTGTAGTACTGTGGTGCTATTGGACGAAGATAATATAAAAATAATTATGTTGAGACTCAAATATACTCATGAGATGACTTTGGGGACAATTGGTAAATTTCTTGAAATCCCGGGACGAGACTGTACAGTGTTTCCTTTGGACCGCCCATGGTATTTGGGGCGTAAATTTTTCATACGATCTCCGATTTTTATGAAATTTATATTGTCAGAAATCTGAGATCGAGACCTACAACTTCCACGTTGAATATTTTCCTAAATTCGGACCAGAAACTAGTCAAAACCACGAATCAAAATTCAGATGAATAGTGATTTCGGGGTTAAAATTCGGGGTTAAAAAGAGAAATCTCAAATTTTCTAGAATTTTCTACACTTTTCTCCAATTTTCCAAATATCAAAAACCCCCCACTATATAAAGGATATATTATTTATAAAACCTAAAATTTTTGGAAGCAGAAAGAAAGAAAAGAACGTGAAGAAGAAGAGGGGGAAAGAAGAAAGGAAAAAGAAGAAGGATAAAGAAGTAAGAAACAAAGTATGGAGGAGCTTGGCAACCATGGAGATTTTAGAAATCAAGAGGAATAGGTTATCCACAGGAACCGCATTCTCCTTCGACCAAGGATCCAGAACCAGCCAGATTCAAACACAGTGAGTGGACCTCTTTTCTTTAACTGGTTTTATTTATTAAGTTTTAAGTTTTGATATCAGACTTATTTTTATGCCTTAGGGTGTTATATTTCTTTTATCACTGTTATTACATGAAATTTATGCTTTATGTTATGTTTTAGTTACGTTTTAGACATAAAAGTTTTAAAGCATGAGTTTTTATATTTTTCGGGGTATGAGGAAAAAACTCACCCTAGTTTGTAACTTGAGATACAGTTGGAATTGACGGATACATAGGACATGTGCACGTGTAGAGGACTAGGGGGACGACGATATGTAATGCCCCTAGATCCTAGTTTCAGAGTCAGGATGACGGCATAGGTTCGTGTACCTGGACTCTAGTTCAGAGCTTGGGTGGTAGCATAGATCTGCACCCCCAGTTCTAGTTTGTGGCTTGAGGGACGACGATACGTAATGCCCCAAGACCACCAGTTTCAGAGACAGCAGTGGCATATTTTGGGGGACGATGATACGTAACACCCCAATGTCATGGATTTGCAATGTTGGCTACAGTTAGGCATACGGGGGACGACGATACGTAACGCCCTCATACGTCAAGTTTTTCAGACAGAGACATGGATTTTAGATACAGTTTTCAGATTCTCAGATACAGTTTTTAGGTTTCAGATACAGTTTTCAGAAAGAGCTTTTTGAAAAGAAAGTTTTCAGAAACAACAGTTTTATAAGAGATTTAGAATTTTAGAGCAGAAACCAGTTTCTTATAAAACTTTTTAATGAGTTTTCGGCTTAGAACCAAATGTCTTTATAATAGTTTTCGTTTTTAAGTCCACTCACTTAGATCGTATAGCGATCTAACCCCCACTCCAGTTTTCGTATTTTACAGGTTTCTTGGAGGACAAGCTCGGGAGGACGGATACTGATGCAGTCACTAGGTATGGAGTCCACCAGTACGAGTCAGAGTTTGAGTAAAGGTCCAGTCTTAGTCAAGTACGAGTCATAGTCAAATATGTGTCTTGTATCAGTCCTGGTGTGTGAAGTCATTGTAAAATCAATTGTTACCAAGTATAATAATTAATATTGAGTTTGTTTTCAGTGTTTTCGGGTTGGGCTACGGTCTCATACAAAGTATAGTCAATTTAAGATAAGTATATTAGTACCAGTTATAGGTAGTTAGTCAGAGGCTGATGGGGTTAGTACTTCTATCCCATGCTGGTAACATCTCCCAGATCGGGGATGTTACATTATGTCAATTTTTTTTTTTTTTAAAAAAAATGTTGGCCGGGTTAGGCCTGAGCCCGACCTCATATCAAACGAGCTAGAGCCCAACCCGACTTTCTCATAAACGGACAAGGCTTTTGAGGGCTTGGCTTTAATATATTTTAAGAGTCAGAGACAGTGTTTGGCCAAAGCCCGGCCCGGCCCATTACCAACCGTATCTATTAGAGATGGCAAGATTATTCAGATCCGGATCCGAATTTATATTTTAATGATCCGAACGAGTCCGAATCCGGATTCAAGTGAATTCGAAGATCTGGATATTTGGATCCAAAGATAAAATAAACAATTTATTAAAAATTATTTTTTATGGTTTTTTTTTTATAATTTATACTTAGATTTATGTTATTTGGATGGATTTTGAACTGTAAATATTATTTTAGATATTAAATTGTTATTGTTTAGTTATATATTTTATTTTATTTCATTTTAAGTATTTAAAATTAAATAATTTGAAAATAAAAAATAAAAATCTGGATTTTATTACGGATGCAGGTATCCGAAAATTCATATTGATAATACCTATATTCGGATTCCCATAATTTTTTTCAGATCCATATCCAAAAAAGTTATATGGATTCATATGAGAATCCATGCGAATGTTTCCGTATTTTTCCATCCCCGTTATCTATATAGGTAGGATAGACATCTTCATCGCGCCACATGTCGACACTTTTTAGCTTCTCTCATAATATATGATTTATATCATTTCACTTTCTATCGTAAGTTCAGTATTAATATGTTTTAGTCTCTTATTTATTGATGTAGTTATTTAATATATAAAAACTGAGAAATAACTTTTTTATAAGTCCCTAAGGGGCATTGCTTTGTGGTATAGGGTTTATGATCTGGTTTCCAAGTCCTGGGTTCGAATCTAGAGAGTGCATTTTTTTTGTAAGAACCTGAGACAACCGGGGGTTTTACCTGCTCCGCTTAAGCCCGGGTCGGGCGGGACAACGATGTTTCCAAAGTTTCCAAAAAAAAAAAATTCTTATAAGACTGTCCACATAAGCGTTATTGGCTTTGAGGTTATCAACATAAGTAAATAAGTTATTAATATTTAACTTTTCACATAATTCATTAATGTTCCATTTTTCACATTATTCGACCTCCAACCTTTCATTTTCCCAATCCTCCCCACACACTTCATTTTCCAAGATTATTAAATGCATATTCGTTTTAAATGAATTATTAATGTTTAGTTTTTCACGTTCTTTAATCTCTAACCTTTTTTCCTAACTCTTCCCAACTTTTTGTTTTCTAAAATTGTTAATGATTAAAAGTATGTTAATTAAATGTCTATTTGTTTCACATGTTTATTAATATTTAACTTTTCATATTCATCATTAACGTTCACTTATTTATTAGTGCGGTTTAAGAGTCATAACTTATATTAAATTAACTATAAAATATTCATAATCTAGCCAAATTTATGCTTGCACTAAAAGTTTTATTCTTCATCAATAAAAAGTTATAAAGAGACACATTTGTTAATTTGAAAGAATGTTAAATAACTTGCATGAATTGAAAACTATGTTTGAAAGTATGATCCTAATTATTATTATTTTTTACAGTTGATATTTACCATTATTTGTCCATAATAAGACGAACTATCCCTTATTTAACTGTAATATCTAAGTTTTCACCTTTCTCCCTCAATATGTCATTATCTTTCACACTTTCACATTTTCTCATATTACATGATTCATGTCCTTTCATTTTCTATCATAATTATACGATTAATATCCTTTCACATTCTCTTATAAATATATATTAAAATATAAAAGCCACACATATTTCTTTCATATGAGGTTGTATAAATAGGATTCCTTTATCTGAGACTATTCATTAGGCATAATTATTAGAAGTTATTTTTGATGTAAGGCTCTCCAAGTAGGGGTGGCAATTTGGGTTAGGATTCGTTTATCCATTCGATTCGATTCGCTTTAAAGCGAATACGGGTTTGAAAAAATGGATTCGTTTAATAAATGAGTCAATTCGATTTGATTCGTTTATTAAACGAATCGAATACGAATTTAAGCTCCTTAATTCGTTTATTCGTTTAGGATTCGTTTATTTTTTATTTACTAGTTCTTGTTAATTTTCAATTAAGATTCGCGAAATTATAGTTAATTATCATATAAAAAGTAATATTTTCGATATTTTGTGAGGTTTTTTAATAAATATATTAATTACATATTTCATATGTCATATTTATGAAGAATAATGTAAATCAAGTGTGGTAAATTATTTTATTAAATAATATCATTGACTAAACGAATAAACGAATATTCGTATTCGATTCGTTTAATAAACGAATCGAATACGAATCCTGATATTATGATTCGTTTAATAAACGAATCGAATACGAATCCATCACATTTTGATTCGATTCGTTTAGGATTCGGTACAAATTTGATTCGTTGATTCGTTTTACCACCCCTATCTCCAAGTAGAATTCTCCTATCCGATACTGTCCATATAAGCATAATTATTGAAAGTCACCCTTTAAATATAAAACATGAGTCTGTATTAAACAGTATTTAATGACGCACAATTCAACCTCTAGCATTTCATATTTTAACTCTCTCAAACTCTTCATTTTCTATACTAATTATTAAAAGTTATTAATTTGTAATAATTCTATATTCTCATAATTTTTTTTTTAAGTTATTAATTTGTCGTCTTTCTAGATTTTCATTTTTCAATATAACAATTAAGTTATACATTAAATGATGTATTGATTAATTAGAGTTGCCCCCAAAGGCAGTGGCGTAACCAAAAAATCAAGTTATTGGGGGCAAAATTATGGAAAATAAATATAAATAAAAATATACAAAATAATTATATATTGATATGTGAATATTTTATACATAACAACTATCCACGACGTGGTTTAGTAAAAAAAACACTATAAATATACAAATAAATTAGAAGTTCAGTAGTCAAACATAAACATAAACATGATTATTTTTATTTTTTATTTAAATGTAATGGAATCTCTATTGTTTTGCAAATGAAAAAAAATACATAAATGAGTGGATTTAAAATGAAAAGTAGTCAATTATCTATACACATACTAATTAGATATAATGACCCAAACAAATTCAAGATTATCATTTATTTTAGACATGTTTAAGAAATGGGATTGATGCAAAAGTGTATTGAAATGTTTGTTAACTAATTTGGGCTTAGGCATACATATTATGTTAAAAAATACAACTTAAAAATTAATAAATAGTGTATTTTTGGGTATTGTTTAATGGTTTCTATTTTCTTTATAATATATATATATATATATTATAAATATATAAAAAAAAATGAATTTTTATGGGGCCAGTGGGGGCAACTGCCCTCACATGTCCCTATGTAGATCTTGTAGGGGTTCGGGTCGGGCGCAACAGAACTTGGGTCGGGCCGAAATCGTATTTCAAAACTTTTTAAAATACCGAGTAGATTATTCAATATCTAATATGAATAATCTATTCGGATTTCACCTAAACCCAAAAATTACTCATGTGTATGATCCAATCAGATGAAGTAATAATCCGACCACAAAAGGCCCTTTGTCCGACCACATCAAGTCATGGCCGACCACATGTGGTCATGATCCGACCAGACCATGTCCGAACAGATGAGGTCCGACCAGACTAGGTCCGACCAAATCATGTCCGACCGACCAGACGAGGTCCGACCACATCATGTCCGACCAGACGAGGTCCGACTAGATGAGGTCTGACCAGACGAGCTCCGACCAGACCATGTCCGACCAGACGAGGTCCGACCACATCATGTCCGACCAGACGAGTATTTTACATGCATCATATACAAATCTAAATACTCAACATAAATGAAAAGCTAAAAGGTTGTACAATGTCAGAAACTTGAAACCAACACTTAAATCAAGTTTCTAAAACACCATTACAAGCCTCACCACAATGAAATAACTATAGAATAATTTTAGGTCATCTAAGAGTGGGTCAATAACTCTAGAATGGCAACTAGTTTCTTAAACCATCAATAGAATACTTATTAACTCATTAGTAACATTCTATGATCTTTATACATGCTCAACCCTTTCCAAAAACTTCCATTCTCCAAAAATACATAGAATAAAGAATAGGAAAAACATAAGAACATCACAAGATGAAGACCATAACAAGAGGAACATTTTTCTCTCTAATGGCAAATTGGAAATACTTACTAAATTCCAAGCTTTTCCTTGTTTTTGCTTTTCTTTCTCTCAAGTTTCTATGTCTTCTTTCAATGGATTTTTTAGGTAAAGTGTGAAAGGTTAATAAACCCTAAATGAAACAAAACAATATATACTGGCTCACATTTTGCCTCAGCCGAAAATTGCCTAAGGAAATTTACAAGATATTTTATTTTCATTTCATTTGAATTTCAATTTGCAACTTGTTAAAATGATCATTAAACTTTAATGATATTTTCAACCAAGTCAACAATTTCAACTTAGCCATTAAAACAAATATCATAACTTTAAAATATCTATACTTTAATTAATTTAATCATTTAACAATTAAATAATCAATTAATTAAATAAATACAAATATATTAAATATATGTATACTATTTACATTAATATTAAATACATATATTCATTTATGATATTAGTCAAATATCTCATTTTGACAATTAATTAATGTGTATTTGAATTAATCAAGTATTAAATGCAAATACAAAAAAATTAAGGAAATGATTATCGGGTCCCATCACATGTATTTTGCGTTTAACCTTTAAAC
Organism: Zanthoxylum bungeanum; assembly: GCA_019454045.1. Taxonomy (NCBI): domain Eukaryota; kingdom Viridiplantae; phylum Streptophyta; class Magnoliopsida; order Sapindales; family Rutaceae; genus Zanthoxylum; species Zanthoxylum bungeanum. The sequence continues at coordinate 72,708 of SKCR01028868.1, forward strand.
GACTTTATAAATAATCAATATTATATATATAAGTTGCCCTAGTGCTCTACGAGTATATTTCATTAGTGAGACTCTCTAGATTCAGACATATCCGTCACGAAATCCAATTCCGTGTCCATAATTTATCCACCCGTAAATTATGACGACCACGGATAAACTCGCTAAATCATACAGGTCGAGGTCATGGAAATGTATAATTCCTCCGTCACTGGTATCCGGATATATCCCAAAGATATAGATGTAAACGTCAAATCTCTATGGGGATTATCCAGTCGACTATTCTATTAGCAATCTCAAAAGGAATGTTTAGAACTAGTTTCTAAACTGTACCACGGGCCCATGGTTTTATCTGATTGCCAATCATATGGAATACATATGCTCTGATACACAGAACTGACGGATCTTATCTTGACACACACAAGACACCCTAAGGATCTATCTACACCCAACGAACAAGCGGAGGTCTGATCTAAATAGATCGGTGACGTGACTGCCATCTAAGTGTAGAAGATATCTCATGTGCCCACAGTGGCATCTCAAGTCTAAGAATCACAAGTGCTACTCAACCCGAAAAGATTCTTATTGACTTTGGTGTACCATCCATTAAGAATCTTCGGTGAGTTGTTCAGTGTTTATCCGCTATAAACACCTACACGTCTATACTAGTCTCAAAGACTTATGGTTCATTGAGAAACCATTGGAATCATATATTCCAGTATACGACATGTATCGATCTCAACGGGTTTACTATACTGACCAAGTAGTGTAAACCTTGACCAGGAATTGTCTGAGAATGACAACGTCATGATACAACTCAATGTCAGTTGTGACGCTTTTGCAACTACACCATGACTAGTCATTCTAAGGTCATTACGTCTTTACCATATTAAAAGATTCATTATATTATAGAAACTGCATATATTATTCAAAATAATAACGTTTTACAGAAGTATTCATAAAGAAATACAACCGGGAATTGGAGCTCTGAGCACTAACCCCAACAGATCTGCCACTGCCCAAAGGGTGTGACATAGTGGCAAATAACTCTGGATTTAACTTTTAATATTTTTAATATTTTTATTTTATACTCATTACTCACTTATTTATTAATGGGAGTTCAAGTGTCATAATTTATTTTAAGGTTAACTATAAAAGTGTCTATAACTTCAGCCAAATAGATGCTTACATGTACTAAGGGTTTTGTTCTCCATCATAAAAATAACATAAAATGGAATATGTTAGAAGTTGATGAGTGGTATTATATCACTATTTTCCACTCATTTAACCTAATATTTTGTATAGTTTCTTACGTTTTGTGAATATTTTGATGTGTTTTGTGTTATTTTATAGATAAATAAAGTTTCAGGACACTCTGGAGGTGATTTGGGCCAAAACAGTAAAAACTGGACGAAAATGGCAAAATAGTCATTCTCGTGTCGCGACGCGCAAGCCTTTGGTGTCGCGATGCCTAACATGCGCCGAACAGTGCTAACGTGCGCCGGGTCCATAAGTCAGATTCTGAGAAAGTTTGACTTTGCTAACGTGCGTCGTGCCACGTGTCACCATCACAGCCGATCTGCTAACGTGTGCCGTGCCACATGTCATCATCCTACGGTGCCGACAGTCGCCATCACCATGTGTCGCCATGTGTCACTCCACCTGTCAGCCACGTCATCATCCACATCATCAGTTGACCGAGTCAACGTGCCACCTCACCACCATGTCATCATCAACCAATCACAACGTGCCGCGTGTCGCAATTCTATGGTGCCGACAGTCACTTTCGCCACGTGTCGCCACGTCAGCATCAATTATTTGCTCACTTATCCGAAATCGACACGTGGTGGATAAGAATCTGAGCCGATCAATCAGAAGCCGCCACGTGTCACAATAATTTAGATCCCAACCACCTATCCACGTGTCACCTTATCACCTTATCCAGAATCTGAGCCGACGAACCAGAGCGTGCCACGTCGACAATCACCGACGTCGCGACGCTGGCTTGGCGTCACGACGCTGACCCCCTATCTGCGCCTATAAATTCAGCTCGATTTCAGAATTCAAATCATGCCTTCCTTGAGTTTTGTAAGGACTCTAAGGATTGCATCTTGTGTGTTTTAGTTTTTGTAATTTTAATTTAGTATTTTTAATTATGCACTTTTACTTTTTGTAATAAAATTTTAATTTACTTTTTTACTTTATGTTTTGTAGTCAATTTACCGTTGGGGTAAAAAGTGAAACATTTAATATATTTATCTAGGTAAATCTCACTTAACTATAATTTATAAATTATAATTTAACCGGATTAATTAATGTCAGACTTTATTACCGCCTATATGGTCGGGTTAAATATAAATTACTTTACCGCCTATATGGTTGGTCTTTATGTGACAGATAATTACCGCCTATATGGCTGGTGTAGTTGGACTAAATGGATTACCGCCTATATGACTGGTTTTAATTGTTTAACATTATTAATTCCTGAGAAAGCAGAACATAAAATATTTATATATTATAATAAGTGAGATTCCTAGATAAGAAATATTAAATGTGGATCCTTTAACCCCAAGATTTTATTTTATTCTAGGAAGTGATGAAACACAATATTACTAGGCTTAATAATTGATTTAATTATTTATTGGGTAATTCTTTAGTTTGTTTATTGAGTTTTAAGATTAATGTTTCTTGTTGTCTGATCACCAATAAGATTGATGTGGTAAACTTAAAATGAACTAGACATAGGGATTTTAAGTTTCAGCCTTAGATTCAATAGCTCACGATCTTCCTTGAGGATAGATAACCCTTTAATAGATTTCCTTACAGGATAGACATATACATGTCAGTCAGGGGTAGCCATAATTGGAATTTGATCTTAATGAGTCCAGGTAATTTGGTTAACATAGACATATGGTTCAATTGGGTTATACTGGGTATTTGCGTCTAACCATCGACAGAGGCTTTTGCATATTTTCGTGTTCCAGGTTAGCAATCTGATTTATTACACATAGATAAGAGAATCATTTCATCTTTATAATAATATTGTGTGGAGTCACGACCCTCGATCTTTGAGTCTTTTGTTATTTTCCTTAGTATTTTCTTTTGTTTATTTTATTTATTTTAATTAAGGAAAACCACATTCAACCAACCAACCAATCAAACAATCATTCTCTTCTCCCTATAATTAGATACCTATAAATAAATAGTATCAATAATTAATAACAACAGTAGGAATTAAGTCCTCGTGGGATCGATATTCTTATACTACTTGAATGATAAGTGCGCTTGCGTTATACGTGTGTGTTTACGCCGGTCAAGTTTTTGGCGCCGTTGCCGGGGACTTATTTTTCTTGAGTTATTAATTTTGAAGCTATCTAATTTACTTGTATCTAATTTTCTTTATTTTTATCTTTAATTTTTATTTCTTTCTTTTGTTTTCAGGTGATTGAAAAATGGAACATTATTGGGAGATCGAGAAATCACGAGCTTTACTAGAAGATACACCCCAAATCTGGAAGCAACAGTCCGATTTTCTGAGGCATGTTGACCAGCCCAACAACTATCACTAGATGTCAGAATCAAGAAATACTACATTTACTCATCAGAACGAAATGGGGAGATGTGTAATTTGTGATGGTAACCACTCGAGCGATCAATGCATATACTTTTCACAGTGACAGAATTATCAGAATCATTCAAGGTACGAAGAACCATCATATTTTCCATCTTATCCACCATCTACCTACGATCTTCATCAACAATCAGAACCATCAGAAGAAGATCAAATTATTGACATGCTCAAAGATTGGTTCAAGAAACAAGACGAAGAGTTGGATACGATACTTGAAACATACCAGAATCAACTCGAAAGTATTCAGAGACAATCAGAATTCATTCAAAGATTGACAGATCAGACGAGACAATTAACAGAAAACCAGAGCTACATACCTCATGGACCATTTTCAGATGACACTGATGAAGCCTTCAAGTACCAAACATTTCATGATGACACTTTAGAAGAATATGAGGATGAGCAGTATCAGGAACCAGAGATATCAGTTCAGAAACCCGAACCGACAAAATCTCGATTTGATTTTTATTATTCAGATTCTAACGAGGATGAAGCTGATCCATTTTTACCAACTGCACCAACAACGGAGGATCAAACTTTCAATCCTCAAAATGAAGATCTTGGAGCATGCTTTACCATGATTTTTGATGAAGATCTACCTGAACCATCCATTTCAGTCGTATAAGAGGATGAAGACCTAATGTCAGAAACATCTTTACATCCTCAGGCATATACTTATGGAGCATGCATTTCACAGATGACGGATGAAGAGTTGAATACGGAAATTTTAAAATTCATCTGTGAAGAAAAGGTGGAGCAAGAAGCAGAGCAAATGGAGGAGCAAATGTCTGAACTTATTAAAGATCCAGAGCATTCAGAAGAAACACCATTGTTTTGGGGAGTACAATTTAGAGATATCACCTAGAAGCTTGACAGAATGGAACTTCTATTCCAAGTCAAGCACCATACGAGACCTCTTGATTTTATTTCTTTCTTTTCAGGAACCACTGGAGCAACAAAGATAAAAAAGGTGGCACAAGCACAAAATAAGACAAAATTCTTTTTGCCACTTTACTGTTGGAAGAGACCATTCAAAAGCAACGCTCACGGGATTGTCTTTAATCGGACATCCAAAACGACATTGAAACCTCCTTAACAGATGGATTTCAATCACGTCTGGCTGAAGATGAAAAATTTAGCGCTAGTAGGGAGGCAACCCATGCAACCATTTGTAATTTTTGTTTTCATATTTTGTGTATACATGTTGTAGAATTTTTATTTTGTGTGTTATTTTTGTAGGGAAAAGCTCAACCAAAGCATAAGACAGAAGGAATGGTGTTTGGCAAAGATAAGAGATAATTCATTAGCGATGGCTGAGTAAGGAATGGATTCTTGAGACGCATCCTAATGAATTTATACTAAGCGAATGATGTATTGCGTACACAATTTTGTTGCCTTAATATTGCTTTGATTTGCTTTTCTGTTTTTATTATCTCTATTTTCATAGACAGGATCCAGAATTTTTGACCTTTCACGATTTCTTTTATTGTTTTGCTAACAAACGTCCTTTGAAAATACTAGTGCTATTATTACTCACCCTTTTCAGGTTCCATAAATTCAGCCCGTCATTGCACTTTTGAAGGCATCCAGATTTGAAAAAGAAATATATAAAATGGAAGCCACTTCAAGAAGACGAGTTGAAAATATCTGTGTGTTTTGCGGGTACTAGTGTTGGTACTAAGCCACAATACGTAGAGGCAGCACAAGAATTGGGTCGAGTCTTAGCTGCAAGGAATATGCACTTAGTATATGGCGGAGGTAATCTTAGACTAATGAGGATCGTTTCAAAGGCCGTACAGGAAGGAGGCAGTCATGTTTTGGGAATCATCCCAAAACCCTTGGTATAGGTTAATCTTATTAAACCATCAAACGGAGAGGAACTGATCGTGCCAGGTATGTCTGAACGATTGGTAAAAATGATTAACTGTGCTGATGCTTTCATTGCTTTGCCAGATGGCTTAGGCATATTAGAGGAAATTTTTATAGTGTTATCTTGGGCGAACCTGAACATACACCAGAAACCAATTGGCCTGTTTAACGTTGATGTATTTTATGATTTTCTTTGTGTGTTTCTTGATGATGCCCGGAGAAATGGGTTCATGTCAAAACCTTTAAAAGAGCTCATTTTCACTGCCAGAACTGCTCCGGATCTAATAGACCAACTCTTAGCCTATGAACCACAAATTGACCATATCCGTTCAAAGATAAATTGGTCCTAGGACGATCGTGGTAAGAGGCGTCGGATTAATCTGGATCTTAACCTTTAATTTCCTGTAGAATTTCAGCTAACCATGTATTATCTTCTAAACTCTTCTTCTACTGTTTAAGGTATTGGGGACAATGTCTCATTTAGGTTTGGGGGAGGAAATTAGTTGATTAGTATCTGTTTTTAGTTGTGTGTTGTTTTTATTTTTAGACCAAAACTTTTCGAAAAATACAAAAAAATTGAAAAGTTTTCAAAAATTACAAAAATATTTTGTGTTTTTATTTTGACTAAAAAGGTGAAATTGGTAAGAGATAGCTGAGTAAGGAATTTCCACTCCTGAGACGTATCTCAAACTATTTCGGAACAAGTTATTTTTGTTTATTTCCTTTTGAATTATTTAATTTGTAAATTCTCCATAAAACTGACTAAAATGGATCTTCATATGCTCAGTTGGCTGATATTATCAACATGCATAGTAACATACGGACATGAGCTAAAATTGAAAAGTTTGTAATATTCAGTGCTCTAGTTTAATTGAAGGAAGCATCTCAAAAAGTGATGGAGTAAAAAAAAATCAGAAAAATGAGAAAAATTATTCCATTGCTACAAAAAGGTGTGAATTCTGATAAAACTTTAGGACAAAAATATTACTCTCTTATCAACTGCACTTATGACTGTTGTGGGCAAAAATGAGTTGTTTAATATTTTGTTGGCTCTGTATATGGAGAATGGTAAATATAATCGGATAATTTACTTATTCAGTAATTCAGAAAGAAACAAAACAACTAGTAACTTGGAGTAGAAATTTCACCTGATTAGTCACTAACTTCTTTATTCTTTTTTCGCTTGTCTTTTTGCTTTTATGTGCATTAGTTTTACTACCTTTTTACTTTTGTAAAATGTTTGTGGGTATCATTGTTGTAAACCTTCACGAGACTACAACTCGTCCACTAGAGACACATAGGGGTTTAAGGGCTTGTTGCATACGCTAAATACAACCGTGATCCCTACGAAAGTGGCTTAGTTAAATTTTATTTTAAAGATGTTTATGTTATTTTATTCTATGTTTTGCTCGAGGACTAGCAAAATGTTAGGTTTGGGGGTGTGATGAGTGGTAATTATATCACTATTTCCCACTCATTTAACCTAATATTTTGTATAGTTTCTTGAGTTTTGTGAATATTTTGATGTGTGTTTTGTGTTATTTTGTAGATAAATAAAGTTTCAGGACAATCTGGAGGTGATTTGGGCCAAAACAGTGAAAATTGCACGAAAATGGCAAAATAGTCATTCTCGCTTCGCGACGCGCAATCCTTTGGCGATGCGACGCCTAACATGCGCCGAACAGTGCTGACGTACGCCAGGTCCACAAGTTAGAATTTGAGAAAGTTTGACTTTGCTAAGATTCGTCGTGCCACGTGTCACCATCACAGCCGATCTACTAACGTGTGACGTGCCACGTGTCATATGCTGGACAATTATGACCCTTAGCGTCACTATTTGTACAGATCATGGTGTTGTTGTATAAATTAACTATGTGACAAAGGAGATTGCTCTCTTATCATTTGTTATTAGATCACCTAGATGTATAAATGATGAGAGGTCCTTATGATTTGTTCCTGGACCGAGAATGATATGAGACAGTATCAGTCCACGAAGGATAAATCATTAAATGTCCCTATTCAGAGTATTATCGAGATTGGACATCGATAAATACGTAAAAGACTAGTATTACACTTGTGCGCATTGTGAGGGCACAACGACATAGTTCTCATATATTTGGGTATAGGATACTCATGCAAGTGTAATAGGATGCAATGTTTTACCGATGGTACGGGAAACAGCTTCGCTCTGGATAGACCCCCTCGGAATTCCATTGGTAGTATGACTATGTGTCTATGGAAGTCCGAAATCAGGGTAGGTGTATTTGGTCTTAACCTGAGACTTGCACCGCTAATACTTGCGACAATCAATATACTTTGGTTACGGTCAAGATTGTGTGATATTTAACGGGATCCTAGCCCGCTAGGAAACACGGTTTCCCGAGTACTCAACAGAGGGTTAGAGGCTCACCGAAAAATAGTGGGAAACAAGAATTGAATTTGCAATATTCGTTTAATTACTTGCCATACGCGCTCAAACAAATATCATTCGTCAAATAAATTAAATGTTAGTTGGACTAATATTTAAATGTTGTTTTAATTAACAGTTGGACTATATTCAAACTATTCATTTATAGTTGATTTTATAATTGGATTATAGTAATCAATATAATTGATTTTAATATATTAAAAAATTATAGTTGATTAAATAGTTGGACTATTGTAATCATTATAATAAATAGTACATAAATCGTTGATTAAATAGTTGGACTATTAGAATCAAGATAAAATTGAAAGATTGATATTTAAAACATAATCCTAGGGAAAATGTATTTAAATGGTTTATTCTTCAAATTGGGAATAAAATTTCAGGATGGTCCTGAAAACTAATAAGTTACTTTATTTGATAAAATAACATATTAGGCCTAAGCCCGGAATTAAGCAAATAGTAGAGCATAATCTTTGGAAGATTAATATGATGATAATTTTAGTGCTTAATCCATTATACTTACCGCAGTAGACTCCTTGATTTCTTTGTCAGAACTAAGGGTTAGATCCTTAAAGTATGATACTGAAATTGAAGGATCTTCAAAGATCTATCTTTAGATCTAAGAAGTACTAAATTGCAATTGATAACTCTTGGAGAGTTAATGACTATTCTCAAAGAGACAAAGTCAAAGTTTGCAATTAGGCAAGTAGCGCAAAGCGCACCTTACTTCGATATTCTAGAAGGCCAAGGCTTGGCCAAAGGCTTATGGAATGTGGAAAATTGGCAAAGGAAAAATCATTATAATCTTCTGGGAAGATAAAGGACATCCCAAAATGTCTGCTTAAATGTGGCAAACGGGATCACGGAAGCGTGACTGCCGTTTGGACAAAGCAGACATGAAGGAATTGAAGACGAGCAAGGCTCCGACTTCAAATATGTTTGTCATAATTATGTTCACTACTAGTTTTAAATTGGATTTTAAATACTTAGTGTGGTTCATAAATTTATATGTTGATGTTCAGAATCTGTTTTGAACAGGATACTGACTTCAATTGAGATAAATCTGCGAATTTGAAACGGGACGAAAGTCGCTGTTTTAACCGTAGATACCTAAGTTTAGGAACTACCCTCGGGTGAGTACCTAAATTTGGAAACTGTTATAATGTAACTAGTTTGACTAGATACATTATCTCTATATCAGTGTTTGACCCGCTGCGGGTGAACCTTTATATTCTAGAACACTAAAGTGTTTCATTATATAAAGATGATATTGAGATAAACACATTAGATGTGAATAACATAATTTATATTTTGAATATAAATAAATCTCAAATATATAACATGACAAACAAATAGCTCAAACTGATTTGATCAGAAGAAACTAATTGTGGCATTGTTGTCTGGGACACAATTAAACAAGACTCGTATATCCACACTTTTGAAGAGTGGGTACCAGGACTGATTTGATTCTATTCAAATAAAGTCTACGAATCTAGTTTATTGGGCAAAGTGCCTAAAATATTATTTACTCGGTAAAAGTGCAAATGCCACAGATCCATTAGCCCTAGTTCATAGTGAAGCAAGTGGGCCCATATCTAGCTAGGCTAGAGGTGGATATGAATATTTCGTGACCTTTACGGATGTGGCATCGCGTTATGGTTATGTGTTTCTTTGAAGAACACAAATCGGAAACTTTTAGAGTTTCGACACGAAATAGACAAACAGATCGACTATAGTATTATACCGTCACGGTAAGACCGTAATGGAAAATACTTAAGTAATAAGTTTCTAATATACTTGAAAGAGTATAGTATTCTTTCAAATATGACTCCTCTCGGAACACGTCAGTTTGACGGTGTGTCCAACAGAGTAATCGAATTTTGTTGGACATGATAAGGTTAATCATGAATCGCTCCGAGCTACCATTTCCTTCAACGGATAAGCATTAACAGTGCATAACTTAATTTTAATAAGGTTCCATATAATGTGTTTGACATATTTCATATTAGATATGAACAGGAAAGAAACCAGGTTTCTCATTCCTGATAATTTGGGATGCTAGGCATGTGTTTGGATGATACCAAACTAGAACCCAAATTGGATAAGTGACAATTGTCGGTAATCCTAGGGATACCAAAGTATTGTACTTATACAACTAACTTGAGAACAATGTAATTGTTGTTCACATGCGGTTTTCCTAAGAGGAATACCTATATGCAGTGATAAGTGGGAGGATTGTAAAACTCGATGAAAATCAGGATAATACTATTCTTGGCACCGATCCTTAATGGAACACCAATAGTTCATCAAGGATGAAACTATTGCCATTAATCTTCGATACACAAGAACCGCGTAAGTCGAAGAGAGTCAGAAGATAACTGGCGTATGGGTTTCTGATCTCACCTCATAAATATGTCTATATTATTGAGGAATACCAACCGACTACATACGAGGAAGTGATACAAGGTATCGACTCCTTATTATGACAAAGTGTCATGAGTCCGAAATGGATTCCTTGTATATCAACCAAGTTTAGATACTAGTTGATGTACCGCAAGGCATTGTGCCTATTGGTACTGTATAAGTCTTCAAGGAAGACATACATGGAAGGCAACATACCAACGTACTAAGCTAGGCTTGTAGCGGAAAGTTATCATTATCAACATTGTGTTGATTACGATTCAACCTTTTACCTGTTGCCACGGTAAATCCATTTGGAAAATGCTTGCTAATGCTGCATGTTTCATTTATGAAATATGTCAGCTTAACGAGAAAATCGCTTTCCTGAAAAAGAAACCTTTCGGAGGATGTTTACAACATCCTGTCGGTTTTGTCGTACCATAACAAGCAAACAAGGTTTGCAGGTTATTCGATCCATGTTTGGATTGAAGCAAACATTAGGTTCTTGGAATTGTCGTTTTGATGTGATCATAATGGTTTATGATTTAATTCAAAACGAAAAGATTCTTGTGTTATAATAGGGTTGGTGGGAGCGCACTGACAGTGGTTGTCCTATAAATAATGATAATATGTCATTTCTTGGAAATGATATTCCCATAAAAACAATTGTGGAAGCTTGGCTTTCGAGAGAAAACTCTCTGAGAAACCGTACATTGAAAAATGTAAGCGACCTGGTGTCTCATACGCTTTGAGCATGGATTCACAAACAGGCCAATCCAAGTGATAGTCACTGGATTGATGTTAAGAACATCCGTTAGTTCTTAGAGAACTAAAGGTGGTGTCTTAACTATGGAGATGGAGAACTTGAAGTGACTGGGATCACTGTAGCAAGTTTTCCTAACCGATAAAGACGACTATAAGTCGCAAACGGTACTATACAGTTTGAATAAACGGAATAGTGAGCTGGAAATCTTCCAAACAATAAACTATTACCGAATAAACAACAAATGCGGGTTATTGCTGCAGCTGAGGCGGCAATAGAAGCCTTCTGGGTCGATAATAATCTAATTAGATTAGATATAATTCTGTTAGCAGCTGAGCTAGGCGTCAGCACAGGCTAAAGAATTAATGGTCTCATCAACGATCCAGATAAATACTTTGACTATTCATCTGATTCGTTCGGATCATACATCGTGGCGATGTGATGATCGAATAAATCGCATCAGATGATAATCATACAAATCCGCTAACGAAAGCATTTCTCAGCAATTTTGAGCCAACCGTACATAGTTCGGGTGTAAGACACTCGAGTGACTCTATAGGCCAAGTGAGAGATTGTTGGACAATTTTGACATATAGCGTCACTATTTGTACAGATCATGGTGTTGTTGTACAAATTAACTATGTAACAAATGAGATTGCTCTCTTATCATTTGTGATTAGATCACATAGATGTATATTTGATGAGAGGTCCTTATGATTTGTTCATGGACGAGAATGATATGAGACAGTATCAGTCCACGAAGGATAAATCATTAAATGTCCCTATTCAGAGTATTATCGAGATTGGACATCGATAAATACGTAAAAGACTAGTATTACACTTGTGCGCGTTGTGAGGGCACAACGACATAGTTCTCATATATTTGGGTATAGGATACTCATGCAAGTGTAATAGGAGGTTATGTTTTACCGATGGTATGGGAAACAGCTACGCTTTGGATAGACCCCCTCGGAATTACATTGGTAGTATGACTATGTGTCTATGGAAGTCCGAAATCAGGGTAGGTGTATTTGGTCTTAACCTGAGACTTGCACCGCTAATACTTGCGACAATCAATATACTTTGGTTACGGTCGTCCAGGGCTTTAACATGTTCTGTGTACGCCTATGCTGGGTATATTGAGAATCGTAGTGTGCTGAGTGTGATGTCAAGACGGAAGTATCACTACAGTCATATGGAGATGATGGTCACATAGGATACGGTACTAGTACTCTTAAGTACTGCAGTCATCGGGATAAAATGACAAGGTCATGTTTATCGGATTATAGAGACTAGTTACCAGACATCCGACATGTGCTTCGTACGGGGCATACACAATTCCAGCCCCAGACCTAGCACGTGATCATCCGATACTGGACAGACATACGCAATACTACTTATACTACGCCTGATATAGATCCTTTATTCCTGTAAGGATATTTCTGGAGAATTGGGTAGGCATGGCACTTTGCTAGAAGCCAACATTGTCTTGTAAATCGGTAAAACGTAGTTCGAGGTACTTACGTGTTCGGATAGTTCGACGACCGTATTTACTGCCAACATATCCGGGGATCTCATGGGTCACTTCCCGAAGATTCACCGATAACATATGACTCGCACTCTAAATTAATCTGGGATTAATTAGAAGAGAGAGAAAATTAATCTGGGATTAATTGCGGAGATATTTTATCTGGGATAAAATATCATTTAAAGAGAGAACGATTAAATTATGATTGATCGATTAATTAATATATTCGATATATTAAACGAAATTGGATTTCGACGCGGAATTAAAATTAGATTTTAATTCGGGCGAACGAATTAATTTAGAATTAATTCGTTAGCTATGTGAATAGTGACTTCGCTAGGCGTAATCATTTAATTGCGTCACAACGGAAAATTCGTTAATTTGGAATTAGTGAACCGGGCCCGGGATTATTTGCGAGCGCATTCGCATTTTGAATTCGAGTGCGGCACGCAAGTCAAATCAAGCGTCAAATCGCTAGTCGTATCAAGCGTCAAATCATGTCACTTTGAGTGATGTGATAATTGATTGATTGATTGATGTGACTTGATGGTAGTTGTTGGAATGGTTGTTGAGCTTATACCATTTGACTTTTGAAAGCCAAAAAAGTGGTAAATCATTTATTTATTTTTGGAAAATATATAAGTGTATTATATACACTTTTCAACTAATTCAACACACATCTCTCTTCTCCATTTTTCTCTCATCTCTCACGCCCTTGGGGCTCATTTTTTCACTCGTTTTGGCAGTGAACTGCCGTGAGCCAAGAAGAAAATGGAAGCTTAAAGTCGCGATTTTGTGGCAAAACGGGAGTGCTAGCACACTACGAAGTCATGCGAAGGTGATAGGGAAGTCCACCCATGAGCCAGGAATCATTTGACGAAGCTTGGAGCTTGGATTCTTGAAGAGGAAACGAAAATGGAGGACATGGACTGCTCACTGCCGTGTGAACTATCAAAGAGCATAAATCGATTTTTGTTCGTCGCCGCGTCGCTCAACCGATCGATGTGAGTATTCCGCAACTTCGTTGATTTGTATTCACACTTATTTCATGCTTGTTTATGATCTTGGGACCTTAGCAAACACCAACAATGGTATCTTGAGCAAGGTTGAGCATGAAATTGATTTAGGGCTTAAAATTTGGGTAAAATGTTTTTGAGCATGATTTAATGAAATTAGATGAATTAGTATGCTTAAATGTGTTTTAATTGTAAATTGATTGGATCAATTTGATCAAATTTTGTTTGGAACAATTTGCCCAAAATATGATGCTTGGCTGAATCACCTAGAAGCCCTAATGTCTTGGAATTTTTTTTGTTGATTCATTGGATGACTTGAAAATAATTAGGGATGTTGATTTAATGTTTAATTGGATTCAATGGGATTGGATAAAAATTGGACATAAT
>SKCR01028869.1:0-86563 GCA_019454045.1 Zanthoxylum bungeanum
ATCTGGGATTAATTGGAAGAGAGAGAAAATTAATCTGGGATTAATTGCGGAGATATTTTATCTGGGATAAAATATTAATTAAAGAGAGAGAACGATTAATTTGGAATTAATCGATAAAATTAATATGTTCGAATATTAATCGAAATTGGATTTCGACGCGGAATTAAAATTAGATTTTAATTCGGACGAACGAATTAATTTAGAATTAAGTTATTAGCGACGTGAATAATGATTTCGCTAGGCGTAATCATTTAATTACGACGCGACGGGAAAATTCGTTAATTGTGAATTAGCGAACCCGAGCCCGAGAGTGATTGCGAGCGCATTCGCATTTCGAATTCGAGCGCGGCACGTAAGTCACATCAAGCGTCAAATCGTTAGTCACATCATGCGTCAAATCAATCGTCACTTTGAGTGATGTGGACTTGACAACATGTCACTTTATTAAAGTGATGTGATGTGACTTAAAGTAAAAAGTAGAAGTGATATGGTTGTTGGAAAAAGCATTAATAAACTTTTACTTTTTGACTTTTGGTATTTTGGAAAATTGAAAAGTTGTATATGGTTTATTTATTTTTGGAAAATATATAAACCAAAATTACATTTTTCTTTGTACATTATTGTCTCTCTCATTTACGGTTTCAAGGTGAAAACCATTTTCCCTTCTCTTTTCTCTCTTCTCCCTCTCACGGCTCACTACCGATTTCTTCTCAAAATTTTTGGTATGACCGAATCAAGAAGAGAAGCAAGGAAGATGAAGAAGTGCTAGCACACCTTGGGTTATATTATGGTGATAGGGAAACGAATTTGTGAGTTTGGAAAGCTTGAAGCTTGGAGCTTCAATGGAGTCATGCATGGCCGATTCTTGGAGGTTCAAAGAGGACCAAAACCGAGCAGCCCCTGCTGTTTTTGGAGGCCAAACCGAGCACCAATAAGAACAGAAAACGCATCTTCTTCGTTGCATCTCAAACCCTTCAATGTGAGTATGAATTCCGCACCTCCTATATTGTGTATTCATGCGTTTTCTTGCTTGATTTGTTGATCTTGGGACATATATTAGAACTCAACACCTTAGAGTTATGGAATGGTCGTAAAGCTAGTTTGCTACATTTCCGCATATGGGGCTGTCTAGCACATGTGCTAAAGAACAAGACTATTAAGTTGGAACCATGTTCACATGTGTGCCTATTTGTAGGCTATCCTAAGGAAACTAGGGGTGGATTCTTTTATAGTTCAGAAGATAATATACTATTTGTGTCGACAAATGTTATTTTTTTTGAAGAGGACTATATGAGAGAGTTCAAACCTCGAAGTAAAGTGTTACTTGAGGACTTACTTGCTGGTACGACCAGTACACTATTGTCAAATATTGACAAAGACATTACACCTTCTACATCTAAAAGTCAGATGCAAGTTTATCAGGATACCATACCACCTAGACGTAGTGGGAGGGTTGTAAGACAACCTGAACGCTATCTAGGAAATGGTGAGGTGAAAGTTGTTGCATCTTATGATGGTATAGATGATTCATTGACCTATCGTAGTGCAATGGAAGATACTAATAAAGAGGAATGGCTCAAATCAATGAACCTCGAGATGGAGTCTATGTACTCGAACTCAGTCTGGGAACTTGTAGACCAACCTGATGGGGGTAAAACCCATAGTTTGCAAGTGGATCTACAAGAGAAAAGGAGGAATAGATGGGAAAGTACGGACTTTCAAGGCTAGGCTAGTGGCAAAGGGTTATACCCAGAAAGAATGAGGTGAATATGAAGAAAATTTCTCGCCAGTAGCCATGCTTAAATCCATCAGGATTCTTCTTTCCATTGCCGCATATTATGACAATGAGATTTGGCAAATGGACGTCAAGACTGCATTCTTGAATGGTAATCTTGATGAGAGTATCTATATTGAACACCAGAGGGGGGTTCATTACCAAGGATAAGAGCAAAAGTTTGCAAGTTGTAAAGATCCATTTATGGACTTAAGCAATCATCTAGATCTTGGAACATAAGGTTTGATACTACGATCAAGTCTTATAAGTTTGAGCAGAACATCGATGAGCCTTGTGTCTACAAGCGCATCATTGATGGGAAGATGTTTTTCCTTATGTTATACGGTGATGATATTTTATTCATTGGGAATGATGTAAAGATATTATCGGACGTGAAAATATGGCTAGCTAACTAATTCCAAATGAAAGATTTAGGAGAGGCAAGTTATGTACTTGGGATCCATATCATTCGGGATCACAAGAAATGACTGTTAGCAATATCTCAAGCATCTTATATCAACAAGATTCTTGTACGATTTGGTATGCAGAATTTCAAGAAAGGTAATTTACCTTTCAGGCATGTAATTCATTTTTCCAAGGAACAGTCTCCTAAGACACCTCAAGGAGTTGAGGAGATAAGACATATACCATATGCTTCAGCAGTTGGAAGTCTTATGCATGTTATGTTATGCATGAGATCGGACATTTGTTTTACAGTGGGAGTAGTCAGTAGGTTTCAATCCAACCCTGGATTAGATCATTGGGTAGCGGTGAAACATATTCTCAAGTATCTTTGGAGAAGGAGAAATTATATGTTTGTATATACAAGTTAGGATATGATTCTGAGAGGATATACAAACTCTGATTTTCAGACTGATGTCGATTCTAGGAAATCGACATCTGGATTAGTGTTCACCCTAGGTGGTGGGGCTATAGTATGGAGGAGCATAAAGCAATCTTATGTTGCTGACTTCACCATGGAGGCTGAATATGTAGCAGCTTGTGAAGTAGCTAAGGAAGCAGTCTGGCTCTGTAAGTTCTTGGCAGATCAGGAAGTTATTCTAGATATGGATAAATCACTCACACTTTATTGTGATAATAGTGGTGCAGTGGAGAACTCCAAAGAACCAAGAAGCCGCAAGAGGGGTAAGCATATTTAGAGAAAATATCATATCATCAAGGAGATAATGCAGAGAGGAGATGTCGTTGTCACGCAGATTCCATCCACAGACAATCTGGTTGATCCGTTTACAAAGACCTTATCGGCTAAAGTGCTTGAAAGTCACCTAAAGGGTTTAGGATTACATGACATGTCCAATTTTCTCTAGTCTAAGTGGGAGATAATTGTTGGGATTTATGTCCTAAAGCTTCATGTATTGTAACAAAATTGATTATTGTAATAATAATAAATGCATTATTCATTTTTTCAAAGTTGTTTGATTTATATCGCATATTGTCAAATTATCTTGTTTACCTTAATTACTATTGTACCTTCAGACTTAGTGTATGTTTGATGCACAAGAGGGTTTATGTCTGAAGTTAGAAATCTAAATAGTCTATAGGGAGCAAACAAAGAGGGTATTTTGTTTGTGGTTTAGTTATAGATGCGGTCCATTCTATATTTGTATGACGAACTTGATCCTGAATCGTTCATGTAGTGACATGGGAGTGGAGACACCTTGTATGATGAGATCATATAGCACTGGACTCAGATAAATACAAATTTCTTTTAATATTCGTTAACCGAAGAAATTCATTTTTTTCTAATAGATGGTCATATATGGATTTGATCTTAATCCTGAGTGTACCACGAACTCCTGCAAGACAGGCTATGTCATTTGATTTACTATGGTGAGGTTGGTGTTGCATTCCCGACCAATAACTACGTATTTTGGGGATATAGTTTGGTATGTAGCTGGGAACGTTTTACATAGATATGGAATCCACTCCTTCTTACGAGAAGCAGAAGAATATCATTTTTAAGAGTTAATTCGGGACTTGAACAATTTAAGCGCTCAACTTTTCTATTACGAATAGAAAGTTTTATATTCATAACTTTTATGAATTAATTGTTCATTGTAGAATCAATGGTGCTTAAGAAACAAAATATTTAGAGAGGTTTAACAGACTTTTGACGTGGCTCTATTTATGAGATATTCGTGAAGGGTTACATCCATATGTAATGACTATATCGATGGACACCGAAGATGTTCAGTTTTATTTTATCCATCTACGGTAATGGGAGTTCAACTTCAAGTTTTTAGTGGAATAACGCGAAGTTAATAATTTATAATATTTGATTAAAGTGTTTAATTAATATTTCAGAATTATTGGAGCTCGGAACTGTGGGTCCATTTAGTCCCCTTGCTAGCTCGATTAACTGTAGCAAACCTAATATAATTAGATTGTCTAATTATATGCTCACTTTAATATTTATATATTATTAATGAGATTAATAATATTTATTGTCAGAAATGAATACTATGTTAAATTAGTTTAACTTAATGTTTTCTAGAATTATTTGATTATGAGATAATCATGTCTTGATTATGAGATAATCAAGTTAGTAATAATTATTAGATAATTACTACAACATAATTGAAGGTAAATAAATCATTATTAAGATATTTATTTTTATTTACCTTTGGAGACAAAGCCATATGGCTTACCATGTCATCAACGTAATTATGTCTATTAGGTGGCATGAATACACCTAATATATTTGTCATTAGCTAATGCATTTTATGTTTTGGTATGGCCTCCACATTTATGTGTTTACCATTGAAAGAAAGCATTAGATGCTTAATGACAAAGTCATTGTCTTTAACTTATCATTTCTTATGCTTTGGTATGACATTCACATTTTTGTGTTGGTCATTGCAAGAAAGCATTAGATGGTTAATGACAAGGTTAGTTGGCTTGTGTAAGAGAATATAATCTCTACCATTTCTCTCACTTCCTTAGGTTAACATTTTGTATTCATTCACATAATGGTTGTGAGAAAGAATTTGAGACAAATTAAAGAGAGTTTAAACATTCACAAGTGTTGTGATAATGTTTGAAATTCTAACACCATTGTGACATATTAATTCTCTAAATTGTTTAGAGGTTTGATTAGTCTGAGTGAAGCCCATACTTCGGTTTGTTGGTTGATGAGTGGTAAATATATCACTATTTCCCACTCATTTAACCTAATATTTTGTATAGTTTCTTGAGCTTTGTGAATATTTTGATGTGTTTTGTGTTATTTTGTAGATAAATAAAGTTTCAGGACATTCTGGAGGTGATTTGGAGCAAAACAGTGAAAATTGGGAAAAGGGGCATTTTGGTAATTTGTCCGCGTCGCGACGCCAAGACTCATAGCGTCGCGACGCCTAAAGTGCGTCAGACTTGCTAACGTGCGCCGACCTTGCTAACGTGCGCCTTGCCACGTGTCATCATCACAAAAGATCAGATAAAATGCGCCGTCTACCACGTGTCGAAATCTCATTGGACCAAAGCAAGCACGTGACACGTGTTGAGTTTTCATTGGACCGAATCACCGGCGACTCACATGCCGCCACGTGTTAATTTCTCATTGGACCAATCCTAAACGCGTGCCACGTGTCAGATGTTCATTAGACCGATAGCTCAGCCAATCACTGTCTGCCACGTGTCGTCTTCCCATTGCACCACCTTTACCGCGTGACACGTGTCATCACGAGATCATGGACCAAAGTAAACAGGTCCAGCGTCGCTACGCTGAAGCCCTTGGCGTCGCGACGCTGGACGTAAAAATTGTCTATAAATTGAGCTCGAGATTTCAGTTTTAGTTGCACCATTCTCTCTCATTTCTTTGATGTAAATAGGGAGTTTCTCTCTCTAATTTCTTTTAATTTAAGTTTTGTAATTAAATTTTAATTACATTCTGTAATAGTAATTACTTTCTGTAATAGTAATAGTAATTTATCTTGTTTTTACTATTTCAGTTTTACTATTCAACCTTGATGAGGTAACTTCTCCTTGCTAAGGTGAAAGGTAATTCTTTTACTGTTACTATTTAGATTAATCTCCCTTAAATATAATATATTTACTATTTAAATTTGACTTAATAAGGATACCGCCATATTGGTCGGTTGGCTATTAAATTTAAATCGGTTTAAACCTGACTAATCCAGGATACCGCCTATATGGCTGGTTGATAATTAAATTTTCTTACCGCCTATATGGCAGGTTCATGGACAAATCATACCGCCTTTATGGATGGTCGGACTTAATTTGAATTAATCAGGTTACCGCCTATATAGCTGGTTGGTAATATTATCACAAGTTTATATATTATTTTATAGGAGATATCTAAAATAGTAAATAGTAAAAGTAATTCCTTTTACCTTAGCATTTTATTTTATTGTTATTTACTTTTCAGTATTTACTTTACCGCATTTACTATTTCGCATTTTTACTTTATGGCTTTTACTTTTAAGTTTTTACTAGCCCTAGCCATGTGTCATAACTAAGTTAGTTATCTAGGGTTGTGATGAATTTCAATATCACTGGTTTATAAGGGTTAGATTATAGTTTGGGTAATATAAAGATTTATTTATTGAGTCTTAATCTTAATGCTTTTTATTAACTGGCCATTAATAAAATTGATTAGGTAAACTTAAAATGAACTAGACATAGGGATTTTAAGTTTAAGACCTTAGACTCAATAGCCCACGATCTTCCTTGAGGATAGATAACCCTTTAATAGATTTTCTTACAAGATAGACATATACCTGTCGGGCGGGGGTAGCCATAATTGGAACTTAAACTTAATGAATCCAAATAATTTGGTTGACATAGACATATGGTTCAATTGGGTTAAACTGGGTATTTGTGTCTGACCATCGACAGAGGCATTCACATAATTTAGTGTTCCAGGTTAATAAATCAATATATTACCCAACTATAGGATAACCACTTCATCTTTAAATAATATTGAAAAGATTCACAACCCTAGATAGTTTTTAATCTTGAATTTTCTTAAAATTTACATTCGAACAATTTTATTTACTTGTCTTTAAATTTAGAATCGTCGCCATTTCAAATCAATCAAACAACCGGTTAGATACTAGTAATCATTTGACCTCATAAAATTAATAGCTTAGGTATTAAGTCCTCGTGGGATCGATATTTTTTATACTACTTGAACGATACGTACGCTTGCGTTATACGTGTGTGTTTACACCCGTCATTGGTTTCGAGTCATAGTTCGGATGATCAAGTGGTTGATCCAAGCGTTGGACGACAAAGGATTGATCTTGGCTACTACAAAAAAAGGGAGAATGCAAAGAAAATTTTAAAGATCCATACCGGACCCGGTGCCACCACAAGCAACATCGGTTGTTCTAAGGAAAGTTGTTTCCAACATAAGGCATCCATAAGGTGATGGAAAGTCATCTCGCTTCCTCACCCAAACTTTATTAGGAGTCTCATTCACTTGATGACTCCTAGTTCGCAGTGCAAGTCTCTCACTAATCACTAAAGTCTGTTTAGCTAGTGCCAAAACTTGAAACATTATATTTGAAGGATCAAACCTAGTTGAAACACTCTTAGGCATTCTCTTTTGTTCATGCAACATGAAGCACTTAGGCCTAATATGTCTTGTCTTGCCACAGTGATGGCATAAATGCATAAAACTTAGACGAAAGTGAGACTTACTCACGACACCTATAGATTGAGGTTGGGACACAGGAAGAGGAACAACATGAGGAATCACATGACTACATTCAACATGTTTATTACCTAATTCACATTTAAGAGGGATAGGTACAGCTCTAGATGATGATGACTTATCACAAATTGACTCAATGATAATCCCTAACATGCGGTCTAGTTTCTCAGTCCTACTATAAAAAAGACAATTGTGTTCTAGCATTCTCAAGTTCTGTTTCTAAGAATTTGACTCTATCGACTAGTCATTTATTCATCTCCTCAAGGTCATCAATCATTAAAAGTCTTTGGTCAAACTTAGTTTAAGCTTCATTCTTCTCTAGCTCCACTTCTTTCAGCCTCTTATGGACCTCTATATTTATCTTTTTGATAGCTAGACTCTCATTAAATAGTTCGGTGTAGGCTACCAGAAGACTATCCTCATCTATAGAGTCTTCGTGAGAGAATTCTGAAATAGCATCCATATCACTAACTTTATCCTCTCTCTTACTGGCCACACTAGCAGTAAAAGTAATGAAATTGCTTTTCTCCTTAGGAGACTCATCAGAAGTATAGCCACCTTCTAAATCACTAAGTGAGACTATAATAATTTTCTTGCGCTTTGACTTTAGGTATGTGGGATATTCAGACCTAATATGCCCATACCATTCACATTCATGGCATTAGATAGCGTGAGGTTTGCTATTATTATCCTCTCTAGACTCATTCCTACTACACCTACTCTATCTAAGATTGTCCTCCCTATCTCTATCAGTGTTACGACCACTATTCTTCATCTTAAGAAATTTGTTAAACCTTTTTGCAAACATGACCAAATTTGTATCCGTGAGAATATTATCATATCATCACTTGACAGATCATGTCCAACTTCCTTTGCGATCTTCATCGCTATGGTATTTGGCTTTCTATATCCATGAAGTTTTTTCTCATCACCGGAAGTTTTTCGACGAGGTCCTATAGTTTAAGGTGATCTAAATCATTACTTTCCTCGATGGCTATGATCTTTGGTAAAAACTGGACAGGCATGAATTTAAGGATTTTCCTGACTATCATATTATTGGGAATAGTCTCGCCTAAGTTAAAGCTGGAGTTAACTATATCTTTAATCTCAACAAAAAACTCATCAAAGGTCTCATCTTTTTTCATCCTAGTAACTTCAAACCTACTGGCAAGCTCTTGGAGTCTATTATTCTTAATTGACAGTGTACCCGCACAGTATGAAAGGATGTCCCAAACATCCTTGGCTATCTCACACATATAAATTCTTCTAAACCCAATGAAGTAAGCAACATCATAAATTACATTAATGGCCTTGATGTTCATATTACTGGCGTCAAACTCTTCCTTAGTCCATGTCGGTTTATCCTTAGGGAAGAAACCCCATCAACTATAACCACATGAGGTTTCCATCCGTACTCTACTAACATCTACATTATCTCATCTAAGGACATAAGGAACACTCTCATGCGAACCTTTCAATGCAAGTTCTCCATACCATTAAAGAATGGGGTACAATCTATGAGTTGAATTCTCTCCATAGCTAAGCGGGTCAAGGATCAAGGTCATTCTCTGATACCAATTGAAAATTTCGTATTTCATCCAAGGTTCTGACCCTATGAGAAATTAAACACAATAATTCAAGACATGTCCTAATTATTATTTCTATGGATTCACAACATGCATCATTAATTCTAAAGTGAATATAAAATATAGAAAAATACAAAAGCAATAAACAATTAGCACAATAAATTTATTGACGAAGTGAAAAATTCGTGCGAGTAAAAAACCACTTCGGGTATCTAGGCTACTAGCTAAAATCCACTATAACGAGAAAAGTTACAATGATGGTATGAGACCTATGGCAATAATTCTTCCTACTCTAATACCTCTAGACTGTAATAACCCAAAGAAATCCTTGAGCTCGCATCAAACGACCTTCTCTAGAACCTCTGAAATCTCTAAGTAGATCAACCCTGCGAACTCACGATGTCGAAACTTTGACTACCAATCTTCCTCCAAAAAACTCCCAAGGCTTAGGAAATTAGGTTAGGCTTGTGTTTTGTGTTGACAGTATATCAAAGAATGATCTCACCAAAATATATAAGACAAGAATAATCAATGTGTCTTCAAGGTGGATTGTCAAAAAGGTCGAAACAAAAGGTTTGTAAGCTCTGAATAATATGTTTTCAGCACTTGTGAAGGTGGCTCTAAGTTTATTTATATAGGTAGGGAAAAGTTACGGGTTTTCTTGTGCAAACTAGGCTTAAAAACATATCCAAAATAACCTATTTATGAACAGGCATTTGAATGCCACAAGAATGCTTGTTGAAAGCGCATTATTTTGCAAACTCGTTCTAACGTAGTCTCAAACACACCTTGAACGCAAATACACTAGAAGGTTTCGTTCAAACAAAAAGATTAACGCACTACGCACGGGAAACTTTAGCCAAGTTTTGTTCGAACCCAAATACGAACATGACACGAACGCCATACTTTCGAACACAAACACGAACGCAACATTAATGCATATCTTATTCTTCATGCACAGTCTGCCAAATACCAATCCAATTACTCTTAAATCTTCAATACTCATTACAATTCAATAGAACTTATTTTGTCACGGACATTGACAACAAATATGGAACTAACACTTTTGATATTAACTGTTGATTGATTTTTAAACTTTCATCTTTAAGTGTCACGTTGATGAAAATTATGAACTATGTCTTGTTCAAAGTGAGGCCATGTGGAATGGATATTTTGTCCTAGTTTATCTTCTACCCTGAATGATTCACAACTAGAGGCTGTATTTTCTTAATAATCACAATTAGAGGTCGTATGATATGGTTTGGTTAATTTTTTGGTTTGACCTATGTGTTCCATTGATACATACGTCTTGTAAAGAGGTTAACTTCTGGGTGGACGGGACAACGATTGTTAAATCCCTAAGAAGCCTATAGTTGCAAGGCCAGACTTCGATCATTTGATAAAATGGTTGTAAATTTCCTTATTTTTGATGATAACAACAAGTCCAATGGATTATTTTGCTGGTTAATCTACATGTGGATCCACTGCTTAAGATTTTAAGCACTTTCATTCTCAATCTAACATAGATCTTATTTAATTGTTTTACAAATCAGTTTTGGGGAACTGCCACCCTCAAACATTGAATAGCTTGGTAATATTTCACACATGTTGCTTTTAAATTTCATATTGATGTTTACCTCATTATAACCATCGAGTGTAAATGATATCTCTAACTCTTCTTATATCTGGTTTATTATTTTTTTTAAGCAATGAGGAGATTGACTCAGACTATCAAGAAGCTGTCAATAAAGTACCATCATTATATAAAATATAAAAGACACATTGATTAGGCTTGTGTTTTGTGTTGACAGTATATCAAAGAATGATCTCACCAAAATATAGAAGACAAGAATAATCAATGTGTCTTCAAGGTGGATTGTCAAAAAGGTCGAAACAAAAGGTTTGTAAGGTCTGAATAATATGTTTTCAGCACTTGTGAAGGTGGCTCTAAGTTATTTATATAGGTAGGAAAAGTTACGGGTTTTCTTGTGCAAACTAGGCTTAAAAACAGATCCAAAATAACCTATTTATGAACAGGCATTTGAATGCCACAAGAATGCTTGTTGAAAGCGCATTATTTTGCAAACTCGTTCTAACGTAGTCTCAAACACACCTTGAACGCAAATACACTAGAAGGTTTCGTTCAAACAAAAAGATTAACGCACTACGCACGGGAAACTTTAGCCAAGTTTTGTTCGAACCCAAATACGAACATGACACGAACGCCATACTTTCGAACACAACACGAACGCAACATTAATGCATATCTTATTCTTCATGCACAGTCTGCCAAATACCAATCCAATTACTCTTAAATCTTCAATACTCATTACAATTCAATAGAACTTATTTTGTCACGGACATTGACAACAAATATGGAACTAACACTTTTGATATTAACTGTTGATTGATTTTTAAACTTTCATCTTTAAGTGTCACGTTGATGAAAATTATGAACTATGTCTTGTTCAAAGTGAGGCCATGTGGAATGGATATTTTGTCCTAGTTTATCTTCTACCCTGAATGATTCACAACTAGAGGCTGTATTTTCTTAATAATCACAATTAGAGGTCGTATGATATGGTTTGGTTAATTTTTTGGTTTGACCTATGTGTTCCATTGATACATACGTCTTGTAAGGAGGTTAACTTCTGGGTGGACGGGACAACGATTGTTAAATCCCTAAGAAGCCTATAGTTGCAAGGCCAGACTTCGATCATTTGATAAAATGGTTGTAAATTTCCTTATTTTTGATGATAACAACAAGTCCAATGGATTAATTTGCTGGTTAATCTACATGTGGATCCACTGCTTAAGATTTTAAGCACTTTCATTCTCAATCTAACATAGATCTTATTTAATTGTTTTACAAATCAGTTTTGGGGAACTGCCACCCTCAAACATTGAATAGCTTGGTAATATTTCACACATGTTGCTTTTAAATTTCATATTGATGTTTACCTCATTATAACCATCGAGTGTAAATGATATCTCTAACTCTTCTTATATCTGGTTTATTATTTTTTTTAAGCAATGAGGAGATTGACTCAGACTATCAAGAAGCTGTCAATAAAGTACCATCAAGAAGGCCAATTATTGAAATGACTATCCCTTCGCATGTTAAACTTTTATATTTTATATAATGACTTTATATTTCCTAAATATCTCATTTTCAGCAATTAGCTGGTATGTATGTATGCTGGTTTTCACCCGAGGTCCACAATCGAGAATTTGTAGTATGAGGGCACTAACGATCCTACAAAACAAAGGTAGAATGAGCGGGGAGTACTACCCGCTGGTGTGGTGGGTGCCGTAGGCACTCCGACGCTTAAGTCAGTAATGAAGACAAGCTGTAAATAATGGAAGAGCAAGGCTTGATGTTACCTTGACTTCTGTTGACTGGCGTGAGGGCGATGTCCGGTGTTTAGAGAGTAAAAGCTTAGAAAGCTCAAGTATGAGAGCTCATCCCTCCCTCATTCTGAATTGTGGCTCATTTTATAGGCTATCAAAATATGGGTTTGATTAATACAGTAAATGTTTATCCCTTTGGTGCCCAAAAAGGCTAAACACGTAAATCATGAATAAATGCATTTTTCGGTTAGTTAGGTGGTAATTCAAGGGGTTGTTTGGTAGGCCTCTCTTTGTGCGTGGGCCTGAGAAGGTAATTGGGTCTTTGACCCAAGTCTGTTCTGGGTATTGTTTGGAGGAATTGGGTTATTACTGGTATAGGGCCTGAAGTGAAAAGTCAAAAATACCCTTGGCCCAAATTTGGCCCATACAGTTTGTCCCATACTCTCTAAGTGAAAGAGTTTTTTGCTTGTATAGTATTCGACGAGTATGTCGTCTGAGGTATGTATAAAGCATTCAAGCGTACATGGACATTGATATCGTTTGGACCTGTCAATGGTCATACCATGTTGATGGAGTTAAAAAAAAAATCTAGGATGATCCTCAGTCGACCAATCCTGGACGTTGTTGTCGCTTGGACCTGTCAAATGTAATATCATGTTAATGGAACCAAGTAAATATCAAGAATGAATCCTAGTTGACCATATATGGATGTTGATCTGAGAGATCGTCATAAGTTTATTGGGAATGACCCTGTCGACTAGACCATATAAATGTCAGGTTAATCTCCACACTACTAGTTAATGGACCATTGGAGTCTTCATCGTCGTCTGGACCAAATAGAGGCCAGGTCTTGAACTCGACTCTACATAAGCCATGGGGAATGTTACCAGTCGACTGAACTAGATGAAGGTCAGGATCATCCCCATACTACGGGTCAAATGACCATGGGAGTCTTCAATGTTGTCTGGACCAGATGAAGGTCAGGTATTGAGCTTGACTTTACATGAGTCATGGGGAATTTTCCCAGTCGACGGAACCAAATGAAGGTCAGGATCATCCCCATACTACGGGTCAACGGACCATGGGAGTCTTCAATATTGTCTAGACCAGATAAAGGCCAGGTCTTCAGCTTGACTCTACATGAACCATGGGGAATGTTCTCAGATGACTGAACCAGATGAAGGTTAGGATCATCCCCATACTACGGGTCAAAAGACCAGGAGAGTCTTCAATGTTGTTTAGAACAGATGAAGGCCAAGTCTTCAGCTTGACTCTACATGAGCCATGGAGAATGTTCCCAGTAGACTGAACCAGATGAAGGTCAGGAAAATCCCTATACTACGGGTCAAAGGACCATAGGAGTCTTCAATGTTGTCTAGACTAGATAAAGGCCATGTCTTCAACTTGACTTTACATGAGCCATGGGGAATGTTCCCAGTCAACTGAACCAGATGAAGGTCATGAAAATCCCATACTACGGGTCAAATGATCAGGGGAGTCATACATATTGTATGGGGATTATCCCATAACAGTAGAATGGGTCTGTATGATAAGATATTATGTGTTTATGAAAATTATTTAGAACAAAATGAAGGATCCCATTCAATAATCACCATATATGTAGTGTCGAATGGGATCTTAAACATGTACCGAACTTCGCACTTGTAGTGTCGATTGGGATCCAAGTTACGCCCCAAGCGACACACTAAGATCTCAACTAGGTCATTCATAATTAGTCCCAAGTCAATGACACGTTGTGTCGACTGGATTATTCTTTAAGCCCCAAGCTACACACATGTAGATGTCGAATGGGATATACATCAAACCTCAAGTCATACACACGTCTGGGATCCACAACAAGTCCCAAGCTATACACGTGTGGTGTCGAATGGGATATACATCAAGCCTCATGCTATACATATGGAGATGCTGACTAGAACATAGGCTTCATTTTAAGTCTTCATTTGTGTAGAGTTGATTGGGATCCATATCAAGCTCCAAGCTACACACGTGTAGATGTCGAGTGAGATGCACATCAAACCTTGAGCTATACAAGCGTCTGGGATCCATAACAAGTCCCATTAAGTTAGTGTCGACTGGAATGTCCCTGCAAAGTCTTCATACATGCATGTCGACTGGAACATCTTCACACCAAGTCTCCATACGTGTAGTGTCGAGTGGGATGTCCTTGTCAAGACTTCTTACATGCATGTCGACAGAAATGTCTTCACACCAAGTCTTTATTATAGTATTGTCCAATGGAACATCCACCTCATGCCAAGTTTTCATACACGTAGTGTCGACAGAGACATCGTTCTCATGCCAAGCCTCCATACATGTAGTGTTGATGAGACATCATCCTCATGTCGTGTCTTCATACACGTAGTGTCGACTGAGACGTCTATGCCAAGTCCTCATGCTGAGTCTCGACACATGTAGTGTCGATTGAGACATCCTTCTTATGCCGAGTCTTAATACATGTAGTGTCGACGGTGAAAAATGGTCGTACTGGTGTTTGAGGAAGGTTATTCTCTCCCAAGTTATCATAGCTCTTTCCTTTCAGATTGTCCCTAGTCTATGACAATGTTTACTCATTGGGAATTAATCGGTCTTCATGAGATTTCGGTCGACTAGACTTGATGAAGGTCCACGGGGGCTACGGTCGAATGGAGTCTTAAGTTGATGTCAATCCATCCATGTAGTGATGAGAATATGACTATTCTTCCATGTCATATGGAGAAGATAACAATTCTTTCATGTATTCTGGAGTTGTTGGCAATCCACCTTGTCATATGGAGAATATGATTATCTTTTCATGTAGTCTGAAAGAGATGGCAATTCATTCATGTCGTGTGAAGGAGATAAAAAATTTTCAATGTAGTCTGGAAGAGATAGAAATTCATTCATGCCGTATGGAGGAGATGAAAATTCTTCAATATAGTCTGGAAGAGATGACAATCTTTCCATGTAGTTTGGAGTAGATGATAATCCATCCATGTAGCATGGAGTTGATGGCATTCCTAGAGAATTCTTCTTGGACGATTAAGTATTGTGGAGGATTATGAAGGTATTCTCATGTCGACTGGGAGAACCATGTCGATTGGGCTAGGCGTTGGTCAATATAGGTCGTTTTGGAGCAAATAGGTTTCTCCCTAAGTTGGAGTTTTGTGAAGGATAACTTTTTCTAAAGTAACCAATGAATACTTAATTGGGAAGCTATGATGTCCCCAAGACGACAATGGGTTGCTTCTAGCCCTTTTTTTGTCTAATTACTTCAGGTGATATCTTATTGAGATGTATTACTAGCACATCATTTATTAAGTCGCTTGGGAGGATTCGAGCTTCTCTCATTGTGATGGCTGGTGGAACTTTCTCTCTTCTTATTCCTCTTATCCTCCTCCAACCTGATCTCGATTTGCGCTTGAGTCATGGCTTGATCCATAGTGTAGCATCAGAATTTGGTCAGTTTCTTATAAAGTCTGCTATCTGCTAGTAACCCATTCCTGAAAGTTTCAATGGCTGTTGGCTGGTGAAGATCCGGAATGGATATTCTCTCTTTCTGGAAACGTGCGACGTAGCCTCGTAGAGATTCTCCTTTCTGCTGCTGAATTACGTTAATGTCGACTATAGTTTTCTCAAGTTTACAAGAACTGGAAAAGTGCTCTACAAACTTATCAGCTAGTTCCTAATACGACCCAATAGTCTTGTAAGGTAGATTAATGAACCAAGTGAGGACTGGGTCTGCCAATGTTTCTCCAAATCCTCTACATATTCCAGCTTCCCATTGATGAGGAGTTAGATCAGTCAACATCATCTTGTATTTGTAATGGACCACATGATCGCCCGGGTCCGTGGATCCATCATACAGCTTCATATCTAATGGACTGAACTTTCGTGGGAGTTCAATGGAAGCAATGGATCCCAAAAAGAGAGTATTTGAGATAGTGCCGGCTCGAATTTTTCTCACTTGTAGTCTGACACTAGGTAGGCTGGAGAGAATTGCATCTTTGAACTCCTGCATTTCCTTGCGCATGGTGGAGGAAACTTGTCGTGCTTGCTCGGTTGGGGAGATTTATTGATTTCATTCTTGACTTGGTGGACGGTTGTCTGATGGCGGATTGTCACTTGCCACATTGTTGAATGCCCCAAAGAAATTGGTTGGGATTGTAGGATTGTTGGGATGGTCTAGAGTATCACGTTGTTGGCAAGTTGATGAGATTTGCTCCAATTGCTTCTGGAGAGTTGTGTTGGAGCTTCGCATAGTTAGGTTCTCTTCTTCTAAGACATGTAATCATTCTTGGAGTATAGCTAACTACGTGGCCACAAGATCTGGTGTCCGCTCAGTGCTAGAAGCCATGAATAACTGTGTTGAAGGGATCGTAGACTGAGAGATCTTCGTTTGCTATAAATCGCTAAGGCCCCACGATGGGCGCCAAATTATGGACGCTGGTTTTCGCCCGAGGTCCACAATCAAGAATTTATAGTATGGGGGCACTAACGATTCTGCAAAACAAAGGTAGAATGCGCGGGGAGTACTGTCCATCAATATGGTGGGTTTCGTACCCACTCCGACACTTAAGTCAGTAATGAAGACGAGCTGTAAATTATGGAAGAGCAAGGCTTGATGTTACCTCGACTTCTGTTGACTGCCGTGAGGGCGGTGGCCGGTGTTTAGAGAGTAAGAAGCTTAGAGAGCTCAAGTATGATAGCTCAACCCTCCCTCATTCTGAATTGTGGCTTCTTTTATAGGCTATCAAAATATGTGTTTGATTAATACAGTAAATGTTTAACCCTTTGGTGCCTAAAACGACTAAACACGTAAATCTTGAATAAATGAATTTTTCAGTTGGGTAAGTGGTAAGTCAATGGGTTGTTTGGTAGGCCTCTCTTTGTTCGTGGGCCTGAGAAGGTAATTGGGTCATTGGCCCAAGTCTGTTCTGGGTACTGTTTGGAGGAATTGGGCTATTAATTATATAGGGCCTGAAGCGAAAAGTCAAAAATGTCATTGGCCCAAATTTGGCCCGTATTAATCATGCAATTACTTCACAAGAAAAGTATTCTTATTGATAATCATGCAATTACTTCACAAGAAAAGTATTCTTATTGATAATATAGCTCCATCTTAAGTGTTTACTACATGTATAATAATTGGGCTATTAATTATATAGGGCCTGAAGCGAAAAGTCAAAAATGTCATTGGCCCAAATTTGGCCCGTATTAATCATGCAATTACTTCACAAGAAAAGTATTGTTATTGATAATATAGCTCCATCTTAAGTGTTTACTACATGTATAATAATTTAGCAATCAAATATTTTATTTTTGTCAAATTAGAATTATTGGTTATTTGGAATTATTGATTGTTAATGTATTTGCAATTTTTTTTATGCAGAAATTAAATTACTAGAAAGACGTATGGTGTATGTTGGAAGTGAGATTTTGGATCAGTGGTGGTAGTTAATTTTTATTAATTGAATACTTTTTTAATATTTTCGTTGGAATTGTTGGCAAATGGCTACATAATTAAGAATATTATGTTTATTTTGGAATCATGGTGTTATGTTACTCGAATTTTGTACGAATGTTGAATTTATAACATGCTTATATGAATTTAAATTTCAGTACTATATAATGTTTGGTTATATTTGTTCAAATTTCATATATGTATTTAATTTTTTCTTAAAAAAATTCTAATTATATGACAACATAATTTTCTGACATTAAATGATAATAAAATATTGATACTTAAAATTGTATCAATATTATAATGATATTTTAATATCAATATTTTAGTGATGTATTAATATCAGTATATTAGTGATATTTTCATGTAAAAATATTATTGATATTGTGCTGTCAAAAAATTACTGACACTAATAATTAATGTCAATAATCTATGATTTTAGATTTTTTGACACTATTAATAAGTATCACTAAAATTTTTTGACCTAATGAATGGCTCATTTAAGAGATTTGTGTTGTGGGGAACTTGCTTGGGATATGGGGATAATGGTGAGAATTATTTCAATGATTAGAAGAACGGTGCCTTATGTGGTTCATTTGATTATTTGTTATAATAAAAGTACATTTGACTTTTTGAAAGTAAGATAAAAAAAACGTGATTGGTCAAAGGGTGAGAGAAGAACCATAAACTGCAATTGCAAAGGGCCAATATCATCACCCAATTATATTTTGAAAATTTAAATTCCTATTTTCACGAAAACTATTATGGTTGTAAGAGTTTATATATAGGAAATGAAAGGACTTAATCCTTAAGTGAATAGATTAAATCCCTGGGTTTAAAGGGAATGGTATGTCCTTTGAATGTAAATGAGCCCTTATGAATTGCCTTAATAGACATAATGGTACCTTTTCAATGGTAATCCTACATGTCTATAAATAAGGCTTTACATTCTCATTTCAATTCACTGTTTTGTTTTCTATATACATTCTCTAAAAGTCTTGCATATTAGGAGGTCTTGAGTCTTTCAAAATCAAGAGAGTTCCCACCATTTTGACATTGTTCAAGATCTTGTGAAATGAATGTCCCTTTTCTAAGAGGAATCCAAGTAATCCTGGGAGAACATTAGCCACAAAACTATCTGTAAAGCACCGAGGTGGGGCTAATAAGTTTTTAAAGACAGAGGCAACTCGACTTAGACCAAGTTGATTATCATCTTCAAGTTTCCAGGTTTTTCTAAAGTCTAATAGTTTATGTTAAATTGGCATGTTAGTGTAGATTTGATTTCCATTATTGTGTTCTCGTTTTGAATGATTAAAATTTGTTTGATGCATGTTAATTTCATTTAATGACACTAAAATCACCACAATCTTAAGAACTTATTACTTTAAGTGTTGTTAGATGAGAATTTACATGTGTTAATAGCCATTTTCTGGGAAAATATATTCTATGCATGAAAAATACGCAATGGTGTTCGAACGTTCGATGAACACGTAGGCAAAAATTCTGATTTTTTATAATCTCGTTCAAACGTGTCTTCAAACGCAACTCGAACGCAAGTATTCTGCCAAAGAATGTTCGAACGTGTATTCAAACGCAACATGAACATAAACACTCTGGAATATTTCATTCGAACGCGTTTTCGAATGCTACACGAACGTGAACTCTCTGAAACACTTCGTTCGAACGCGTTTACGAATGTTACACGAACGTGAACTCACTAGAAAGTTTCGTTCGAACGAAGAAACGACCGTGACACTAACGAAATTAATCCTGGAATTACCTTTAGTTTAATATAGACTTAGATTAATTTGTGTTATCATAATATTAACATAGTAAAATCAAGTACTGTATTATGATAAACTTGGTAGTATCTATTTAAGTTAATATTAGGGTGTTCAATTATCACAAGCATACACATAGTGATAAAGTTGAAATTTAATTGTGTGTTGCATACTTGGTTGAGAATTAAAAATGTAATCTTACACACGTAATTTCGTCCAAGCTTGATTGATTAATACACATATACACATATAAATCTACATATAATTTATTGTGAATTGAAGTGTAATACTAAGTTTGAGTGTCTAAGATATTCTATTGAGAAAGTGTTTAAAGGATATTCTGTCAAAAATGTGATAAGAGCCTAAGTGGGCATTGACTTAAATGGTTACTCCAAACCTCCATCTTCCACTGGGAATATTCCTTTATTTACTTATCACAAGAAACCTTAGTCGTAAATTCAAGGACTTGTGTTATTTGGTACTGCTGTCCAATATAACAACGAAAGGATTCTTATTATATCACTTAGACAAGATCATTTGTTTGATCGTTGTGCAATTTTTCTTTTGTAGACTTATTGATTGTTGTTGGTTTTTCCAATTACACATGGCTATTGGAATTATCGCAGTACCGGTTGCTCATGGAGAAAAATCAAAAAAAAATTGGTGGAGCTAACTTTATACAATATGAGAGCAAAATGTTGTTCTACCTGACAACACTGCAGTTGGCTAAGTACCTCAAAAATCCTCCAGGTCATTTGGAGGGAGAAACGGAAACAGCCAAGCAACTGTGAGAAGAGACATGGTCATCAGACAACTTCTTGTGCAAGAACTACCTTTTGGGAGGACTTGACAATACCATGTATAATGTGTACCAAGGCATTATTTTTGTGAAGATTCTCTGGGAATCGCTTGAGAAGAAATACAAAACCAATGATGCCGCGCAAAAGAAATTTATCGTGGGTAGGTTCCTAGGCTACAAGATGGTAGATTCAAGAACGGTAATGTCTTAGTTTGGTGAACTATAATTAATCATTCATGAAATATTGGAGGAAGGAATGAAACTCTGCGAGACATTTCAAGTTGCCACAATCATTAAAAAGTATCCCCCATCATGGAAGGATTTCAAGAGCTATCTGAAACACAAAAAGAAGTAGATGAGTCTTGAAGACCTTGGAGTTTGATTGAGGATCGAAAAGGACAACAGGAAGTCCGAGAAGGCCAGCTACAAGACTATGGAGTCTAAGGCAAATATCGTCGATGGTGGAAAGGGTAGCCCAAGAAAATAAGAAGTTCAAGGGGAAGTGCTACAACTGTGGAAAAAGCAGTCATATGGCAAAGGACTGCAGAAATAAAAAGTCTCAAGACAAAGGCAAGAAAAAGAAAAATGAGACCCATGTCACAGAAGATGAGCAGCTAACTGATGAGATCTCAGAAATTAACCTCTCAGCAGTTGTAACAGAAGCCAACTTGGTTGGGAATCCTAAAGAATGGTGGGTAGACAATGGGGCTACTCATCATATATGTGCTGATAACAAGATGCTTTCCTCGTATCAGAAGGTCAATGGTGGCGATCATCTTACAATGGGAAACGCATCTACCTCTAGAGTGGTTGGACAAGGCAAAATGGTTCTGAATATGACATCCGAGAAGGTGCTTACATTGAAGAATGTTCTACATGTTCCTGATATTCGGAAGAACTTGGTCTCGGGCTCTCTCCTTAGGAAGAATGGCTTTAACCTTGTATTTGTTTCTGAAAAGTTTATACTGTCTCTCCTCAGTTGGCTAAGGATACCTCACTGAGGGCCTTTTCAAGTTCAATGTAATGACTATCAATCGACACAGTGGTAATAATAAAGCTACATCTTCCGCTTATATTATTGAGTCACAAAATGTATGACATGGGAGGTTAAGACATATTAATTATGATATGATGCGTAAATTAATTAACATTGACCTTATACCTAAATCATAATTGATAACCAACATAAATATGAGGCATGTGTTGCAGTAAAAATGCATAGATCATCATTTCATTCCATAGAACGAAGTTCTGAACCCTTAGAACATGTACACTCTGATGTGTGTGACATTAATATTGTGCAAACAAGAGGCGATAAAAAGTACTTTGTCATTTTTATCGATGATAACATAAGATTCTGTTATGTGTATTTGCTGAGGAGCAAAGATGAAGCTATTGATAACTTTATACACTATAAGAACGAAGTTGAATATCAACTTGGCAAGAAGATCAAAAGAATCAGGAGCGATAGATAAGGTGAATATGTGTCACCATTTGGTGAATATTTTTCAAATCATGGAATTATTCACGAAACTACTGCTCCTTATTCACCTAAAAAAATGGGATTACTGAGCTCAAAAACCAAACTTTGAAGGAAATGATGAATGGCATGTTGACAAGCTCTGGTTTACCCCAGAACTTGTGGGGGAAAGCCTTGTTTTCCGCCAACTATGTTCTGAACAAGCTACCTCACAGAAGATTAGAAAAGACACCATATGAGTTGTGGAAAGATCACGTACCTTTCTACAAATATATGAAAGTGTGGGGGTGTCTTGCCAAAGTAATGGTTCCTAAACCTAAGAAGGTTAGAATATGATCCAAAATTGTTGATTGTATATTCATTAGATATGCTCACAACAATAGTGTGTATCGATTCTTGGTACATAAGTCTGAATTTCCTGACATCAATCCAAATATGATAATTGAGTCAAGGAATGCGACATTTTTTGAAGAGACATTTCGTTGTAAGGAAAGACAAAGAACAGAGTCTCTTAAAAGAACTATCGATACTGTCAAAGACAGTGATCAGATTGACCAAGAGTCAGATCAACATAAGGCAATTGAACCTAGACGTAGCAAAAGAGCTCGAACGTCTAAGTCATTTGAACCCGATTTTTTACAAACTTGTTAGAAAATAAGCCTCAAAGCTATAAAGAAACAATGTCTTCGTGGGAGGCACCTTTGTGGAAAGAGGCTATCAACAGTGAGATTGATTCCATCCTACAAAACCATACTTGGGAGTTGGTTGATCTTCCTCCATGTTGTAAGCCACTAGGCTACAAATGGATATTCAAACAGAAGATGAAACCAAATGATCAATAGATAAGTACAAGGAAAGACTTGTTATAAAAGGTTATAGATAAAAATAAGGCCTTGATTACTTTGATACGTACTCAGCAGTGACTCGTATCAAGTCAATAAGAATTTTCATAGCTATAGCAGCTATATTTGGTCTTGAAATACATCAAATGAATGTAAAGATGACATTCTTAAATGGTGAACTAGATGAAGAGATTTACATGGAACAACCAGAAGGTTTCAATATTCCTAGACAATAACAGAAGGTGTGCGAACTTGTAAAATCCTTATACGGATTAAAACAAGCACCTAAGGAATGGCATACAAAATTTGACAAAAAGAGATATTGTCAAGTGAATTCAAAATCAACGAGTGTGATAAGTGTGTATACACCAAATCAACTCAAAAAGGATATGTCATTGTATGTCTCTACGTAGACGATATGTTGATAATTGGTAGTAATCATGAGATGATTCAGTCTACTAAGAAAGTATTGACCAGCAAATTTGATATGAAAGATTTAGGAGTAGCTGATGTGATCTTAGGAATTAAGATATCCATAATATCAGAAGGATATATATTATCTCAGAATCATTATATTGAGAAGATATTTGAGAATATAATAAAGGAGATCTAAATGTGGCTAGAACTCCTGTAGACCTAACTCTTCACTGGCTCAAGCGTATCGCAACTAGAGTATTCGAGAATCATCAGAAACTGATATATCTCACAAATTATACACGACCTGACATCGCTCAAGCTGTAAATAGGCTTAGAAAATATACGAGCAATCCAGGACATAACCATTGGAAAGCCATAGTAAGAGTTTTGAGGTATCTGAGAGAAACTTAAAAATATGGTCTACATTATATGAGATATCTTGATGTTCTAGAGGGATACAGCGATGCTAACTGGATATCTGATACAGTGGGTTCCAAATCTACGAGTGGATTTATTTTCACACTTGGTGGTACAACCGTGTCATTAAAATCCTCGAGGCAAATATGTATTACCCGGTCTCCTATGGAATCAGAGTTCATAGCATTAGACAAAACAACAGAAGAAGTGGAATGGCTTCGAAATTTCCTAGAGGATATTCCAAATTGGCCCAAACCAGTGCCAGCGATAAGTATATATTGTGATAGTCAATCGGCTATTGGGAGTGCCCAAAATACAATGTATAATGGTAAGTCTCGGCACATACGTCGCATATATAATACCATATGACAATTACTTTCAAGTGACATAATTTCGATCGATTATGTCAAATCGAATGAAAACCTAGCGAATCAACTTACTAAAGGTTTACCTAGAGAGCAAGTTGAGAAGTCATCGATGGGAATGGGCTTGAAGCTTATAAATTAATAATTGTCACTGTGGAAACCCAGTCTAGCTTAGTGGAGATCCCAAGATCTAGGTTCAAAAGGGACAACTGAAATTCTATGCAAAACAAGCACTGTAGAGTTGTATACTATTTCCCATTCCTGTAATGATGCAGAGTGCTGTCTGTCAAGGCTAGGATAAGCTAAGGCTTTTAATTATCACTATATTAGGAGAAGAGTCCTAATGGGGGTAAAGGTATATTACCTTTTTATAGTAGATCACCTATTTCAAGTAAGAAGTGAGGCTGCTTCCATGAGAGTTCTTAAAGGCTGAATTCCCTAAGGACTTGATGAATCAAGGACCAATATTCATGGCTGAAATGAACACAACAGTAGAACGGGAAATGGTCGAAGTAAACATGTGTGTTGGCAATTGTCTTGGTTTACACCAACGGCAGAACAGTTCAAGACTATGGGTCACTGGTTCACCAAGTAAATCCGATTGTCATTCATTAGGAAAGGTTCAAGGCGAAAGCTACCTATTTCGATGCAGTTTTATTTCACGGGAACTCTCTTAGTGTCTGCATATGGTTGTCATTGTAGGAAATTTTTCTAAATATGGTTGTAAGAGTTTATATATAGGAAATGAAAGGATATTATCCTTAAGTGAAGAGATTAAACCCTTGGGTTTAAATGGAATGGTATGTCCTTTGAATGTAAAGGACATAACTCTTTTGAATTGTCTTAATAGACATAAGGGTACATTTTCAATGGTGACCCTCCATGTCTATAAATAAGACATTACATTCCCATTTCAATTCACTGAATTTTTTTCTATATACATTCTTTAAAAGTCTTGCATATTAGGAGGTCTTGAATCTTTCATAATCAAGAGGGTTCCCACCATTTTGACCTTGTTCAAGATCTTGTGAAATGAGTGCCCCTTTTCCAAGAGGAATCTAAGTAATCCTTGGAGAACATTAGCCACAAAACCATCCGTAGAACACCGAGGCGGGGCTAATAAGTTCTTAATGACAGAGGCAACTCGACTTGGACCAAGTTGATCATCATCTTCAAGTTTCCAGGTTTTTCTAAAGTCTAATAGTTTATGTTAAATTGGCATGTTAGTGTAGATTTGATTTCCATTATTGTGTTATGGTTTTGAATGATTAAAATTTGTTTGATGCATGTTAATTTCGTTTAATGACACTAAAATCACCACAATTGACAATGATATTATTCCGTTTATAGAGTTTGGTAAAATAGATTAAATTATCTTTTATAACAAAGTATTATTTAATTGTTTGTAATTTTTTCTACCTGGGAAAATTGAAGGACACCTAAATCTAAAAGGTTTGCCAATAAGGGCATATTCTAAACTCCACAATTTAATACATAGACATTCAAACTCCCTTCTGTCAACGAATTTCAATAATTTATATCTAATAAAGCTAAAGGAATTTCTAGTACATGAATTTTGGTGGACATAAATAGATTCATTCCACAATAATTTCGTTATCTTTATCCACTTAGGCAGAAATCTAGCTATCCATTGAGATAATATCGTTTTCCTTTTTATTGAAGTAATATTATAAAATATGATTTTTATTATTATTTAAGTGGAAACATTGAAAGCAACCAAATAGATTTGACAGCAATAATTCTGTAATAATATTAATACTATGAGCTGGATTGTTAAGATATTTGATTAAATTATAGTCAATAGTCATTTTTAACTTTCTGTTTTTAAAATTAGTTTCTCTTAATTATATAACTGAAGGTGGCTGTACACTTTATAAAGCCAAGAGTTTAGGTAATATGTTAGGTGAAGAGTGTGAAACTGAGGAAATTGCGGCAATATGTCACCTTTTGAACTCCTCTTGGCTTCCTGTGTAATTAATTTAATTTTCGATATATTAGTGTTGGCACTTGGCACTACAAAAGTATCATTGACTGCTAGAGTACGCGGACGTGTCAGAAGAACGATTCCCAAAATTAAAATTAATGGTCATTGACTTTTAAAATAAACGGTTGTTAATTGAATCCTCTAAAATTACAATGGATAAATAATTAGATCAAACTTAATATGTTGAAGAATAAATAAATTATGTTCAACTGCAATAGAAATTGTAAGATGAATACTTTGATTACTACAATCCTAATTACAAAAGAAAAGCTTGAATTACTGAAAGATTAAAACTACTGGAAACCTTATTGCAAAGGAAAATTAGAATTCTAAAAGATTAAAACTACTAGCTAACATATTGAGTTTAAGTTTTTTCTTTATTGAGTTTGGTGTCCTTCTCCATGTTCGGATATTTTATGATCATGAGATAAAGTGAGTAATTTTTCTTTCACGAGGAAAAAAATCTCTTTAGACTTGGCGACGTCAAAAGAAAACTATGAATAAGTATTAAAATATATTGTTTTCTTCCATGTCTGTGGTGTTTTCTTAATTAGGAAAGAACAATAAATGATCCTGAACTATTGAGATCCGTCACTGCCATTTGATGAGCATCCGCTTCTTGACAGTAAGTTCTCGTTGCTGATTTACTTAATTCAATGACTTTCTGATCCTTGTAATTCTTCATACTCAGCTACTTTAGCGGTTAATTCAAAAAAATCAATGAATTCCATCTCTTGAAATTTCTTCATCAACTCTATATACATACCTCTTTGTGCCAATTTCACGAATTCAATTTTTGGAAAATAAATTTTGCACCTATTGCTCATCTTTTTAAAATGTGCAATGAAATGATCTATATCTCCCCACTTTTTTTGTGTCACTCGAGACAATTTTATTATGCACACTTCAAATTGGACTCTGAAAAATTGGGTGTAAAAGTGTCTCTTCATTTCTTGTCAAGTAAACACAGA
Source organism: Zanthoxylum bungeanum (assembly GCA_019454045.1). Lineage (NCBI taxonomy): Eukaryota > Viridiplantae > Streptophyta > Magnoliopsida > Sapindales > Rutaceae > Zanthoxylum > Zanthoxylum bungeanum. The sequence goes on from SKCR01028869.1 coordinate 26,948, forward strand.
ATTCTTGGGAATTGCATACCGAGTGAAAGTTGTTCATGTCAAATAATTAGGAAAAAACCATAACTTCATAATTTGCTAGTTCCCCACACTGGATGGTGAATCTAGCAATGTGCTCCAAGAAGGACTGGTTATCCTCCCCCGAAAAAAAAAAAGATTTCAAGATTCCTATATCATATGGGATATGAATTCTCTCTTGTTGGTTATATGCCCTATATCCAATAGGGATAAATATTTAATTTTATATTATTGTATTGATTAATAAAATTTGACATTTTATTTATAAGTATTGTCCATAACTAATTTTGACTACTTGTAAAATAAAGTCCTTAGAATGACGATTAAAGAAATTAAATTAGTTTAATTTATGAGATCCAGTCATTCTTAAATGTTCCTGATCGTAGGATTATCAACGCAGGATATTGATAGATCAAGTTTAGATCGGCTTATGTTATGTCTGCTTCCTTATCGAAGGAAGGTAGCTGATCTCATAAGCTACTAGTGAAAGTGTTCACTTAGTCTAACATATGGATGCTTGTTGGAGAACAAGTACATCGAACTGACCCGCTTGAGAACCCAATATGGAGTGTTATCCACATAACTATGAGATTTCTCTTTGTAACGATAGTATGAGTGATCCTTAGACTTGAAGTCTCCATGATATCTTGTATGTGGATCATATATGCTTTGATATTACACCTCTGTAGTTCATAGCGAGATTGCGTATAGGGTAATGATTGGGCAATATGAAAAACGTACAAAGATAGTGAGTGATCAATAAAGGATTCGCCGCTCTGGATAACATAAAGTCGATATCCCAAAAGACGCGATTTGACATAAGTGATAATATAAGTTCATGGCCATGGCCAATTCTGAAAGGAGTTTCAGAAACACTATATATATATATATTATCAGCTTAAGTCAATATTCTAATAGCCATGATTTAATAAAGTAGACATTTTCCATACTCTAGAATCGTTTGTGGGATATGTATGAGGCGAAAGGATTGAATCATATGGTAATCATATAAGGAATAAGTTTCACTAAAGTTAGTATTCTTTCTTAATTGAGGGTCATGATGCATTGCTAGATGCCGCTCTTGATCTATGGAAATTAGTTTCTTAATTAAGGAGTTAATTTATGAGAAATCAATTAGATTAATTTATTGAGACTTATGAAGTCTATAATTATCTCCATTGCCAACATAAGTAAGAACTATTGGGTCACACACTTTAAAGTATTGAGGAGTTAATGATAAATTATGTAGATTTAAGTTTTATGACTTAAATGTTAAGTTCTTAGACTTTGAGGTAAATTCATAATTTCAGAAATTATGGATAAAAATGGAATTCTGGAAATTTTAGGACCAAAGTGCAAATTTGAAAATTATGGGTTATTTCGTAATTTCCAAAAGTGCAGTGGTCATTTTGTAATTTCCAAAAGCATAGGGGCTGAAATATAATTTAGCAAATTATTTGTATTAAATTATAATTTCATATTTATAGTATTCTAATTTGATTAGGATTGATAAATTTTATTTAATTAATTTAATTAAATAAAATAAGGATAATGGTTGTTATAAAGATTAAATCTTATCCTATAATTCTATTTTGATTGGAATTAAAACAACTCAAATCAAAAGCCAATAAATTAACCCTTTTGCTATTAACTTTGTTAACAACAAAAAATTGAGAAAATTTTGAAAGGCAAAAAACGTGAGATTGGTAAAAGAGAGAGAAAGAAATTTGATTTATTTCAAAAGAATTTTCTTATAATTCTTCTTGCTCTCAAAATTCCATAAACCCTATAACGAGTCTCTTTTCTTAAGCTAGCACAAAAGGAAAGACACTTACATAATCTTGGATTTGAGAAATCCAAAATCCTTAACTTTCTGCTTTGTGTGGATGGCGTTGGAGGCCAAACGTGTGGGTGGCTCTGAAGAATTTATGAGGAACGGTACGAGAATTACTTAAAGGTTTAAGGTATTTTTTTTTTTATGTTTTATAAATAAATATTATCATCAAGCATGAAAATTAATTATGATCTTGGATTTGAAATTTCTGTTTAAAATTGAAAAATTTTAATTTTCTGCCACATATCATATGCTAGATTTCTAATAGTGGTATCAGTAGTCTAAATTAATTTCCATGCTTTTGATATGATTTTATGTATATTATTAAGATTATGTTTAAATTTATGGGACATGATTAATTTGAGATTAATTGAAATTTGATTTAATTGAGAATTAAATCAGATATGTAAAATTAAATTTAGATATATTTATATATATATACATCACGACACTGTTCTTCAAAATTGAAGAACAGGACGTGTTATAGTGTTTCCAGCAGCAGCAGATTCTGCTGCTGCAACATGCATGACGTTAATGTGATGTCATGCGCTGATGCCAGTGCGACGTCATGCTGACATCGTAAACAGTTATAAAATTGATGATGTCAGCGTGACGTCACAGGGTGACGTCAGTGCGACGTCACAGGCAGAAGGTTGCTAACGTCAGCATACCAGATACTGACGTTAGCGGCCAATGGTTAAAAAAATGAATTTAAGTAAATCTGATTTATATTAAAATTTAATTAAAGAATTTAATTTTATTTCAATTAATGTATCCGAATATAATTAAAATTTATTAAGAAATAAAATTCTAATTGGATTATGAATTTATCTCTAAAATAAATTTAACTTAAGTAACCTAATATGATTAGGATAGAAATTAAATTTGAATGATTTCTAATTAGATTAAAAATCTAGAATTCAAATTTAAATAGGATACATTTAATCTCAAATAAGGAAATTATTTCCTATTAGAATAATGATTCTAATTATACAAATTTAATGAGATTAAAATTATATTCTAATAAAATAGGATAAAATAATTTAAGACCCAAAAATAATTAAACATAATAAAGTAATATCATATATTTATCTAATAAGATTGGATAATAAAATATTGTGAATATTTAAAGAAATTGTGATGAACTAAAATACATTAGATGTATAAAAACAAGAGACCCAATTTATATAAACTTGGAATTTAGCTGTTTGTTTGATTGATGCATGTATAGCTGGTTCTGTTAAAAAAGCGATAAGAGCCTAAGAAGTTTGAGTTTTAAGTGGGACCATTGTAACCCCTCCACTCTTCTGGGAACCTAACTGGTGCATTCTTTCATTCGAAATGCTTTATTCTAAAGTTTAAAAGAAATTAAAACTAAAGTCTGTCCGAATAATTTAAGCCTATAACATTGCCTTCCATTATTATAATCAAAACTAGAACTCTTTGTTATTATTGATTACTTGGCCCTCGTCAAGATCAAATTTAACATCAAATATATTTAGATTATAAATAATGGTTTGACTTAACCAAAATATCTGATGAGTTGGCCCTCGTCATGATCATTTATTTTAGAGGCAATGGTTGAGTTTCATATAAGATATGATGACAAGAGTTGTCATGACATTTGTCAACTTAACAATCTATGAGTTACATGAGATGTAATTGGCAACAAGTACCTACCCAATTGAACTTAAATAAAGTGATTAACCCTCGTTGATATTTTATTTGAAGTAAAATGGGATCATAGCCCACGATAATTTTTGTCACTAAGAGGGTTGATAAAATACAAATAAAATAGGGGAGTAGTAACATTAGATTAAAAGTCCAAATATCTTATGGTTTATATCAATGCAATAAAACTAATCAAAATTCTCTATTTTTCATATAGATTTCCAAACAAAACATGTGTAACAATATTTCCCTCCAAAGGATAGTTGATGCTAATAAGTTGACTGGACCTAACTTCGCGGATTGGTACCGCAACCTAAGAATTGTTTTTAGTCAAGAGAAGAAGGTTCATGTCCTGGAACATAGTGGTCCACCAGAACCTGCCGAAGATGCAACACAAGGAATATAATGATTGGTTGAAGCATTATGATGATAATGAGCGGGTAGTATGTGTGATGTTGGGCTCAATGTCATCAGAATTACAAAAGCAACATGAGTCTATGGATACGAGCACAATTATAACACATCTCAAAGAGTTGTTTGATGCATCCGCTCGCACTGAAAGATATGAGATATCTAAGGCTCTGTTTCGATCTATGATGAAAGATGGTTCTTTAGTTAATGACCATATGCTGAAGATGATTAGCTACATTGAAAAATTAGCTGATCTTGGTTTTATCATAGACCATGGGTTATATATTGATCTTGTATTACAATCACTGCCAGAGTCTTTATCACAGTTCATTTAGAATTTTCATATGAATAAGTTGGATGCAACACTTCCTGAATTGCTTAATATGTTAAGACTTGCTGAGAAAGACATAAAATCACAGAAAGCTTCTGTGATGATAATGAGTTGTTCCAAAAAGTTTAAGAAACGCCCTAAGAAAGATTCAAAGGGTAAGGCCCAAAAGGCCAACACTCACAAGCCCACTGGTGGTGTGACTAAGAAGAAAGACAATGGCAAGTGTTTCTTCTGTGAAAAAAATGAGCATTGGAAGAGAAACTGTGCAAAATACCTCGATGAAAAGAAGAAAAAGCAAGAAGGTGCTTATACTTCAAGTATATTTATGATTGAGGTTAATCTTAATGATATTAAATATTCTACTTGGGTATTGGATATTGGTTGTGGTTCTCACATATATAACAATATGCAAGGTCCAAAAAAGAGTAGAAGACTTCAAAGAGATGAAGTGGACCTACGAGTGGGAAATGGAGTAACAGTTGCTGCTTTAGTCGTAGGAACTTATTTTTTATCATTACCAAGTGGATTAGTTCTAGAATTAGAAAATTATTTTTATGTTCCAGTACTTAGTAGAAATAATATTTCCGTATCTTATTTGGACAATGAAGGTTTTAATTTTATAATAAAGAACAATTGTTGTTCATTTTCATATGATGATATTTCGTATGGTATTGGATATTTAAGCAATGGATTGTATGTTCTGGAACTAAATAACATTATCCTCAATATAAATAAACAAGATAGTTTAAAAGAATCATACATTTGGCATTGTAGACTTGGTCACATCAATGAAACATTGCTTACAAAAATGCATAAAGAGGGTTACTTGACCCCTATGATTATGAATCATATGCAACTTAAGAATCTTGTTTAATTGGTCAAATGACCAAATTGCCATTTATTAGAAAGAGACTACATCCAATAGAATTACTAGAGCTAGTATATACCGATGTATGTGTCCCTATGTCGATTCAAGGAAAGGATGGTTACTCCTACTTCATAACCTTTGCTGATGATTATTCACGTTTTGGTTACATATAGTTAATGAAGTATAAGTTTGAATCATTTGAAAAGTTCAAAGAATTCAGAAAAAAAAAGTTGAGAAACAAACTAGCAAAAATATTAAAACACTTCGATCTGATCGAGGTGGAGAATACTTAAGCTACGAGTTTCAAGACTATCTTAAGAAAGATGGCATCATTTCACAATGGACTCATCCAGGGATACCTCAACACAATGGTGTTTCCGAAATGAGAAATCAGACCTTGTTTAGACATGATACGATCAATGATGCCTAACACAGATCTTCCGACATCGTTCTGGGGACTAGCATTAGAAATCGCATCTTACTTTCTAAATAATGTTCCATCTAAATCTGTTAGCAAAACATCTTATGAGATATGGCATGACAAACAACCCAATCTCAACTTTATAAAAGTTTAGGGTTGTAAAGCTTATGTGAAGCAATTTCCTACTGACAAGATGGAATCAAGGTCAATTAAATATAAATTTGTGGGGTATCCAAAAGAATCAAGGGGATACTACTTCTACGATCCAAGTGAACAAAAGGTATTTGTTTCACGGAATACTATTTTTCTAGAGAAAATGTTTCTTCAAAGAAAAGATAGTGGGAGTAGACTAGAACTTGATGAAGTCCTAGAACCATCAAATGACATTTAATTACCTTCAGCTCGTAAAATATTGACGGTGGAACAACCATAAGTTCAAGAACTCTGAAAGTTTAGTAGAATACAACATGAACCATGAATATATAGATCTCTCATGGAATGTAAACATGATGTATTTATTGTTGAGAATGATGATCCTACTAGTTATATAGAGGCAATGTCTGACATTGACTCTTCTAAATGGCTTGAAGCTATAAAGTCCGAAATGGATTCGATGTATATTAATCAAGTTTGGAACTTGGTAGATGCACCTGAAGGGATAACTCCCATTGGGTGCAAATGGGTCCTTAAAAGAAAGACATATGCAGATAGCAAAGTCCAAACCTAGAAGGCTAGGTTGGTGGCAAAAGGTTACAAACAAATTCAAGGAATTGATTATGATGAAATTTTTTCGCCAGTTGCCATGTTAAAGTCCGTTAGGATTTTGCTTGCAATAGCAGTATTCCATAATTATGAGATTTAGCAGATGGATGTCAAAACTGTATTCGTGAATGGAAACCTCGTAGAGGATGTGTATATGACACAACCTGAACGCTTCATTTCTAAAGGAAACATAAACAAGGTATGCAAGCTACAATGATATATTTTTGCATTAAAGCAAGCATCTCAGAGTTGGAATCTTTGTTTTGATGAGACTATCAAAGAGTTTGATTTGAACGTTGTGTATACAAGAAGGTTAGTGGGAGCGCAGTCCTATTCATAATATTATATGTGGATGACATATTAATAATAGGAATGACATTCCAATGCTCCAATCAGTCAAACTATGGTTATCCAAGAAATTCTCCATGAAGGATTTATGAGAAGTAACTTATATTCTAGGAATTAAGATCTATAGAGATGGATCTAAAAGGTTGCTTGGCCTCTCATAATCCATGTACATAGATAAAGTTCTTAAAATGTTTAAGACGAAAGATTCCAAAAGAGGCTACTTGTCAATGAGACTTGGAATCTATCTTTTTAAGAAGATGTGCCCTAAATCTTCTAAAGAGGTTGATCGCATGAAACAAATCACATATGCTTCTACTATAGGATCAATAATGTACGCTATGTTATGTACGAGACCTGATGTGTCTTACGCTCTAAGTGTTACGAGCAAATATCAGGCTAATCCTGGAAAAGATTATTGGATAGCAGTCAAGACAATCCTTAAGTACTGAAGAAGGACTAATGATGTGTTATTGATTTATGGAGGAAGTTCCGAGCTCAAAGTATTGGGCTATTGTGATGTTATCTTTCAGTATGATAAAGATGATAGCAAATCACAATCAGGATACTTGTTTACTATGTTTGGAGGTGCAGTAAGTTGAAAGAGTTCTAAACAAACTACAACAGCAGACTCAACAGCGGAAGCCGAATATATAGCCGCTTCAGAAGCAGCTAAAGAAGCAGTTTGGATAAATAAGTTCATCACAGACTTAGGTGTTGTTCCTGACAGTAACAATACGATTATAATGTATTGTGACAACACCGGAGCCATAGCACAGACTAAAGAACCAAGGTCTCATCAGAAATCCAAACACGTTCTTAGACGATATCACCTGATTAGAGAGATAATCCAAAGAGGTGATGTGAAGATAGAGAAGATTCGTACTGAAGAGAACTTAGCAGATTCTATTACTAAAGCACTAACCCAATAGAAGCATGATAGGCAAGCTGAATTGTTTGGTGTAAAATATCATAGAGATTAGCTCTAGTGCAAGTGTGAGATTGTTGGTTATATGCCCTAGATCCAATAGGGATAAATATGTAATTTTATATTATTACATTGATTAATAAAATTTGGCAGTTTATTTATAAGTATTGTCCATAAGTAATTTTGACTACATGTAAAGTAAAGTCCTTAGAATGACGATTAAAAAAATTAAATTAATTTAATTTATGGGATCCAGTCATTCTTAAATGTTCCCTGTCGTACAACATAGGACATTGATTGATCCAGTTTAGATCGACATATGTTATGTTAGCTTCTTATCGAATGAAGGTAATTGATCTCATAAGATACTAGTGAAAGTATTCACTTAGTCTAACATATTGTTGCTTGTTGGAGAATAATTACATCGAACTGACCCGTTTGAGAACCCATATGCCCGCAAGAAGGAACTGCAATCGAATATGCCTCTAGTCAATATACGAGTGTTATCCATATGTCTATGTGACTTCTCTTTGTAACGATAGTATGAATGATCCTTAGACTTGAGGTCTTCATGCTATCTTGTATGTGGATCATATATGCTTTGACATTACACCTTTGTAGTCCATAGCGAGATTGCGTATAGGGTAACGATTAGGCAATATGAAAAGCGTACGAAGATAATGAGCGATCAATAAAGGATTCGCCGCTCTGGATAACAGAGTCGATATCCCAGGAGGTGCGATTTGACATAAGTGATAATATAAGTCCATGGCCATGGCGAGTTCTAAAAGGAATTTTGGAAACTCTATATATATATATATTATCAGCTTAAGTCAATGTTCTAATAACCATGATTTAATAAAGTATACATTTTCCATACTCTAGAATCGTTGGCGGGATATGTATAAGGCGAAAGGATTGAATCATACGGTAATCGTATAAGGAATAGGTTTCACTAAAGTTAATGTTCTTTCTTAATTGGGGGTCATGATGCATTGCTAGATGTCGCTCTTGTTATATGGAAATTAGTTTCTTAATTAAAGAGTTAATTGAGGATAAATTAATTAGATTAATTTATCGAGAGTTATGAAGTCTATAACTATCTCCATTGTCAACATAAGAAAGAACCTAATGGGTCACACACTTTTAAGTATTGAGAAGTTAATGATAAATTATGTAGATTTAAGTTTTAGGACTTAAATGTTAAGTTATTAAACTTTGGGTTAAATTCGTAATTTCAAAAATTATGGATAAAAATGGAATTCTGGAAATTTTATGACCAAAGTGCAAATCTGGAAATTATGGGCTATTTCATTATTTCTAAAAGTACAGGGGTCATTTTTTAATTTCTAAAAGCAAGGGGCTGAAATATAATTTAACAAAGTGTTTGTATTAAATTATAATTTCATATTTATAGTATTCTAATTTTATTAGGATTGATAAATTTTATTTAATTAATTTAATTAAATAAAATAAGGTTAATGGTTGTTTATTTAGGATGGATTAAAATTCATATTTTAATCGGATTAAATCTTATCCTATTAATTCTAATTTGATTGGAATTAAAACAACTCAAATCAAAATCCTATAAATTAACCCTTTTGCCATTAACTTTGTTAACAACAAAAATTGAGAAAAAAGTGAAAGGAAAAAACGTGAGATTGGAGAAAGATAGAGAAATAAATTTGATTTATTTTAAAAGAATTTTCTTTTAATTCTTCTTACTCCCAAAATTCCATAAACCCTATAACGAGTCTCTTGCTTAAGTTAGCACAAAAGGAAAGACACTTACATAATCTTAGATTTGAGAAATCCAAAATCATTAACTTTTTGGTTTGTGTGGATACCGTTGGAGGCCAAACGTGTGGGTGACTCTGAAGAATTTAGGAGGAACAGTACGAGGATTACTTAAATGCTTAATGTATGTTTTTATTTATGTTTTATAAATAAATATTATCATGAAGCATGAAAAATAATTATGATATTGGATTGGAAATTTATGTTTAAAATTGAAAAATTTTAATTTTTCGCCGCATATTTATATATCGTTTAAAGATAAGTTTCAATGAAACTAAAAGCTTTGGTACATTTTCGTCTCATTAAAATTGACGTTGAGTGTGTTGTCTCAGTGCGCGTCTTGTGAGCACAAATTCTATCCAATATGCTCCCTGATTAAAAAACTTATGAATTATTTTCAAATCTAAAATTTAAATTATGCAATCATAAATGTTAAATTTCATGAAGATTACAGTTCAATTATTGGACCTCGTCAATTATTTTATATTTAGATAAGTTACTAACAATAACAAGCTTGAAATTTTTGGTTTAAGTAGATGACTAGTCAAAATCGCCTAACTAAAAACACTAAGGAAGCCAAAATTATTTTCAAAAAAGTTGATTTTTCATTCAAGCTGCTTTTTAATCGTTAAAAGGGTTATTATTTTTACAATTGATTTTTTTTATTTTTTATTTTTGGTTTGTTTGTTGATTTACTTGTACAAATTAAAAAGAAGTTGCATGAATTTTTTTTTTTTTTTTTTGGTAGTGGGGACTTGAATAGTTTTAAATTGTTACCGACCTACTTATTTTGTAATATTTCAATATGAATGTCCCAATCATGTTTAAGATGTGTAGAAATGTCAACTTAAACGAGAAATTGATGGGATTAATTATTTGTTCTTGATTGGCTTCTATAATTGATGTTATAACAATTCAACACAAGGAAATATTTTGAGCAAAGATAAAAGTCTTCAATGAAAATTTTCCATTTTATGTGAAATTTACGTCTTGATCTTCTCCTAGATATTTTATTTATATTTCTGCTACCGAAGCGTGAACATTTTTTTTTTTCCCGCAACAGCCTATGATCTTTGAGGAGTGATAAATAACATGATTATTTTTGCAATTTAGACACCGTTTGGTGGACAATTTGCTGATCTTATAAAATAGCATATAAATTAGTATTTAAACATTATATAGAACATATATTGTTTTCTAAAATTATACTCTCACATTATATCAAACATTAACCATAAATTATACTCTCATCAAATTATAATCTCACAACATGCATGAGTTTATTTTTCTATAATAGTTTATAATCTAACTTTTGTTCCACAACTTATAAGCTAGTTTAGGTACCGTTTGGTAGAGAGTATTGACTGATAATATAAGTTAGATTATAAGTATTGCACTGAGAGTTCAACTATCTTATGAGCTCACCAAACTCTATATCAAAGAATATTTATACTCTCAGTACAATATTCTCTATCAAACTCAATGTAAGTATAGCTAATTAAGGGTGGCAATATGGTTTTGGATTCGTTTAATAAATGGATAAATTCAATTCGTTTATTAAACGAATTAAAAATAAATTTGAACTCACTAATTCATTTATGATTTATTTTATTGTTTTCTTTTACTAGTTATTTTTCAACTAAAATTCCAGAAGTTATTGTCAATTACTATAGAAAATAATATTGAATATAGTTGGTGAGTCATTTTTAGTAAATGTATTAATTGTGTATTTCATATGTATATATTTTGAAGAATTAATGTCAATAAATTACAGTAATTTATGTCATCAAATAATGTCAGGACTAAATGATATTCATATTCGATTCGTTTAGTAAACAAATCAAATATGAATCATGATATTAAGATTCGTTGAATAAACAAATCACATAAGAATACATCATATTTTCATTTGATTCGTTTAGAATTCAATTCGTCAATTAATTTTACTACGCATATAGATGATTTTTATTCCTAAAGAATAACCTAGTTTGCTTACCTCTTACAATGAAAATAATAGGTTACAGGTTTAAATCCTAAGGGATATATTTAATTTTGGATTTGGGTGAAGTAGGGATGCAATATATAAGAAAGGGATTTATACATTCATTTAAAAAAAAAGTATAGGTGATTTTCGTTATAAATCAAATCCAAAATAAAAAGTAATACACCATTAGTTTAGATATAAAATTAAGGAAATAATGCATTAAATATGGGGCTTGAAAGTGAGGGGGAAAAACAAGGCACCAAATATTAGCTTGATACATATAAAAAAAAAATATCATGAGCTTGAAAAGGAATTGAATGGTATTCGAAAATAGGACTTTATGTGTTGGAATATAGGTTGAAATATTTTTAAGTGAAGTTTCATCGAGTTAGAAAATACGTGGTTTCGAGAACCGGTTATGCGATTTGTGATTATATCGTTATACGCGTAAAAGTTTATTTTTCTGGCTATAAAAATAGTAAACAAACTCTTATTAAGCTGATTCTTAAACCATCAGACTCATTTTTCATAGGTGAACAACTTTCGTGTTGAATATATTTTAAAATTTATAGCAGAATGGCTTTAAAATAGATAATTTCTGAAACTACCCTTCTAAGTGGGGGCAATTTTGTAATTTCTGGAAGAATGCACTATATATGTAAAGTGTTGCATTGTTCCTCATTACAGAACTGAAAAGAAAGAAGAGAAGAAAGAGAGAAATGAAGAGAGAAAATGGCGTTGGCTGGCGGACGGCTCTCCAACGAGACACGGCGGCGCGTGCCAACATGAAGGGAAACCTCTCGGCGAGAGCTTTCCAACTGTGGGTCATGGGGCCCTACACACGCCCGAGGAAGATTTGTGGAAGATGACTTCAATCCCGCTTCATTTCTTCATTTCACGGCCTGAGCCACCCGCCAAATCGAAGCTTTTAGAGAGTACTACAAGATGGCGGTGATAATTTTTCTAATCCGTGCTTGGTTGCATGCAAAACGAGAGGGATAGATGATGAACAATAACCTTCATGTGAACAGTAACTCTGATCAGAATTCCATCGATTCCAGCGTGTTCATGGGATAGTTTGGAGTTCGTATATGGCCTCGAAATCTCGGTAAGACTTCCTGGTAAAAATCCGATAATTTCAAGTTTAACGTTAAATATTCAGATGCTTCCAGTAGCTTCGTAGAGTAGCGTAATGATATAAATTGAATTTTTTGAGTATTAGAATATTGAATATCTATATTTGGTAGAATCCGAGTGAAAACATAACGAGTTGGATCGATCCGATAGATTATGTAAGTTTTTGGTAAAATTGGTTTTTGCGTATTATAATGTGTTTTGATTTCAACAATAGTTATGAGTTATATATGGTATTACGAGAATGTTTGGATAAATCCGGGAAGATTCGGAACCATTCTGTCATGTTTGTGGAATTTTTTTAGAAGATTTTCTAAAAATAGGTAAACAGGGGATTTAAGTGAACTAGTGGCTTGGAATAGTTTGTAGTGATATTTTAAGAGTAATGAAACTAAAAACATTGAAATCAGACTTGATTTGGTTATCCCGGAAAGATCCGAAATTTTTTCGCAGTTAAGTAGAGGATTCTATAAAGTTACGATTCTGATGGCATTTCGCCATTTGTTTTGGCAGACTTGACTAGGACCTAGGGTGCTCGTGAATCCAGGTAAGTAATTCGTGTGATAAGTACTCTAATCTTGACTTGCGTTTAAATATATATATGTATAAATGGCTGAAGTGTTTAGGATAAGATGAGGATAATTAAGGGATATTCTTGAAAACAAAGTTCAAGATTACGTATGATTAGAATAATCGACCACCACATGTATGGATATTTGTTATTGATATGATAGGAAGTGAGATATGAAATGAGCCTAATGTTATGTGTGTATGGATATATGAAAGTGTAAGAATTGATAATGATATGTATACATGTATGTAAATATATGAGTATGTATAAGTATATGTATAAGTATATGTAAAGTATATGAACATTTATTCGTATAAGCATATGATGTTAAGATATGTATAAGTTGGCTATACGGAATCGATAAATGGTACAAATCATGATTTATGAATTGGTATAAGCTAAACTCTTTGAATGATTACAGTACGTGTGTGAAGAGATGTGTTTACGATTGAATGACCCAACTGGTAAGTTTTTATACATGGATGTTTCAGATAAGAATTATGGAAACCGAGTGTATTTGATTGATAAGTAAAAGACATGAAGATTGTTAAAGTATGGTATCTGAATTTGAAGTAATATGTATATTCATATGTTTGGTGTATATACTTATGTGTATGAATATTCTGATGATAAAGCTTTGTTTGTCGTGAATTTACTTGCGTATGAGAAATCATGTGATGAGTTTGAGTTACGTGATATGTGTGCATGCATGTATGTTTGTTAGTTGATGATTTTATAGTGTAGAAGACGAGCTGGTTAGGAATACGCTAGAAGAAATTCATTTCATACCTATTCTAAAATAGGTGATGAATCTCGTACGAGCATTTTATGTGTAAGCTAACTATATGTTGGTATTGTTTGACAATGTGTTCTCTGATGTACTGATTGTTATATGTGCTTTGTTATTGGTTGTACGATAATTGTATGTGTGTTTGAGTGTATGTGTGTGTATGATAGAATTCGTTAGAAATATTGACATTGTATGGTTATGTGAAGTGGATAAATTGACGCGAAACTCACTTGGAGGATTAGGACAAGCAAACCCCTTGCAACGGACAGAACCCCAAGAACCGCGAATTTGATTTTGTAGGAACAAAACCCTTCCAAGGCCACAAAGAAGACCCACAAAGAACTTGTCTTTGAGAACCCTTACGATGATTCATTGAGGTGTTCTGCTAGCATGGAGATGCCACTAAGGTTGCCACACCTTAGATAAGTCGATTGCATGAAATAAGGGGAATCCCTCCCTTAAGCAATTTTTGGACAAAGCCAAGCTCTCAATGGAGATGAATTTCGAAATTTGACGATTTTTTTTTCATTAAGAAATAAATGTTACAATATATAGTACAATAAAACAAAACCCTAATAGTCCAAAAGACCAAAACACCATAAATTGCTAACTTATGGCTAATTAAAAGCTATGCCCTTAATGGTCATTTAACAACCTAGACAACTTTACAAGAAAGTCAAAAGTAATAGAAACTTAATCAAAAACTTTGCCAAGAAATTCAATAAAGGAAAAACAACAAAATCACAAAAATCCAACAAATGTGCCTAATAAGTCAACAAATGTGACAATTGTTCCCAAAATGTCTAAAGTTGTCTCCTTGCACCAAAAGCTCCTAAATTTCGTGGCCTTCATGTAACTAGGCTCATATTATGTGTCTCATGCCCATTAAGTCTTGTCTTGGCCGAATTTTTAGTGTCGGACTTGATTCGTCAAAACTGCTTCTATATTGGGCTTGAGTCAGTCTCATCTATTTCAATGTGGTTCTTTAGGTTTGAAAGTTATCTTGGACTTGAAGATTAAATACAAATTAACCCACAATAAGCCCAATTGAACTCTGTCATCGAGGACCCTCTGGAGGGTACTCTAAATCATACTATTCTCCCTCTCTTGAAATAGATTCGTCCTCGAATCCGAACCCGGATCATAAATAGTTATGACAAAATCAATTGAATGATGATCTTGGAGTATAAATGAATTATACTTGACCACGTGCACCTGCAATGAAGAAACATAAATAGTAGAGAATGCGTTAGGTAAAAATATCACTACCACATCGACTTCATTTTCACTCGCTCGCATGACTTCATCATCACCCATGGCCACTATCTCAACCTTAATTGCAAAGACCTCACACAAATGCTCAGCTTCACTATGTTTTTCAACCTCAAAGCACACTGTCTCACAAGTGTTTACTCCCTCAATGCTCACGGTCTCACAAGCATTTCCACTCACCGTGTAACTCACAACAACACACTCATAACTCTTGGCCTCACAAGAATTCTCACCGACTTTAGCCTCGCTAATGATCTTACTCTCATTAAAACCGTTAGTCACTACTCAATTTCGTTGTCGTACACTTTCCTTTACAACAAATTCTTCAACTATCTCATTACCCATGTCGTTCTCTGATGGCTCCACAGAACATACTTTATCAACATTACCATGTCTCTCACTACTCGTACTCCTCTGAAAATACAACACATCATCATAAGTCTGTTGTGGTGTTAATGGAATAATAGTAATGACTTTCCCACCATATTTGACCTTATATCTATTCTTGTCCATATCATAAGTTACCTTGTTAAACTTATACCAAGGCTTGCCCAATGATATATGTGTAGTAC
Source organism: Zanthoxylum bungeanum (assembly GCA_019454045.1). NCBI lineage: Eukaryota > Viridiplantae > Streptophyta > Magnoliopsida > Sapindales > Rutaceae > Zanthoxylum > Zanthoxylum bungeanum. Next base: position 42,654 of record SKCR01028869.1, read on the forward strand.
TCATAGGAACTACGTCACACACTACCTCATCAATATATTTTTCCCCAATAGCAAAACTAACCACAACTCTATGACTAACCTCAACCTCGCCAAATTCACTTATCCACAAGTAAGGTCTATCCATAGGTATTAATGGTAATCCCAACTTTTCCACTAGTGTAGTACTAGCAAAATTAGTAGGATCTTTTCTGCTGATGATCATACTACACGCTCTAGAGTTGATGCGGCATCTCGTACGAAAGACGAAGACCAAATTATTTTGAAAACTTCTATTCATGGTCTCAAATTCTCTTTCCATCTCAAAACACAATAAAACTAAATCAGAAACACAAAGTAAAAATAGAAAAATCAGACCTTGGAACCCTAAGCTCTGATACCAAATGACGCGGAACTCACTTGGAGGATTAAGCCAAGCAAACCCCTCGCAACGGACAGAACCCCAAGAACCGCGAATTTGATTTTGTAGGAACAAAACCATTCCAAGGCCACAAAGAAGACCCACAAAAAACTTGACTTTGAGAACCCTTAAGATGATTCCTTGAGGTGTTCTGCTAGCACAGAGATGCCACTAAGGTTGCCATACCTTAGATAAGTTGATTGCATGAAATAAGGGGAATCCCTCCCTTAAGTAATTTTTGGACAAAGCCAAGCTCTCAATGGATATGAATTTCGAAATTTGAAAAAAAAATTTCATTAAGAAATAAATGTAACAATATATAGTACAATAAAACAAAACCCTAATAGTGCAAAAGACCAAAAGACCATAAATTGCTAACTTATGGCTAATTAAAAGCTATGCCCTTAATGGTCATTTAACAACCTAGACAACTTTCCAAGAAAGTCAAAAGTAAAAGAAACTTAATCAAAAACTTTGCCAAGAAATTCAATAAAGGAAAAACAAGAAAATCACAAAAATCCAACAAAGGTGCCTAATAAGTCAACAAATGTGACAATTGTTCCCAAAATGTCTAAAGTTGTCTCCTTCCACCAAAAGCTCCTAAATTTCGTGGCCTTCATGTAACTAGGCCAATATTATATGTCTCATGCCCATTAAGTCTTGTCTTGGCCGAATTTTTAGTGTCGGACTTGATTCTTCAAAACAGCTTCTATATTAGGCTTGCGTCATTCTCATCTATTTCAATCTGGTTCTTTAGGTTTGAAAGTTATCTTGGACTTGAATATTGAATACAGATTTACCCACAATAAGCCCAATTGAACTCTGTCGTCGAGGACCCTCTGGAGGGTACCCTAAATCATAGCATTCTCCCTCTCTTGAAATAGATTCGTCCTCGAATCCGAACCCAGATCATAAATAGTTATGACAAAATCAATTGAATGATGATCTTGGAGTATAAATGAATCATACTTGACCACGTGCACCTGCAATGAAGAAACATAAATAGTAGAGAATGCGTTAGGTAAATATATCACTACCACATCGACTTCATTTTCACTCGCTCGCATGGCTTCATCATCACCCATGGCCACTATCTCAACATTACTTGCAAAGACCTCACACAAATGCTCAGCTTCACTATGTTTTTCAACCTCAAAGCACACTGTCTCACAAATGTTTACTCCCTCAATGCTCACGGTCTCACAAGCTTTTCCACTCACCATGTAACTCACAACAACACACTCATAACTCTTGGCCTCACAAGAATTCTCACCGACTTTAGCCTCGCTAATGATCTTACTCTCATTAAAACCCTTAGTCACTACTCCATTTCGTTATCGTACACTTTCCTTTACAACAAATTCTTCAACTATCTCATTACCCATGTCGTTCTCTGATGGCTCCACATAACATACTTTATCAACATTACCATGTCTCTCACTACTCGTACTCCTCTGAAAATACAACACATCATCATATGTCTGCTGTGGTGTTAAGGGAATGATAGTAATGACTTTCCCACCATATTTGACCTTATATCTATTCTTGTCAATATCATAAGTTACCTTGTTAAACTTATACCAAGGCTTGCCCAATGATATATGTGTAGTACTCATAGGAACTACGTCACACACTACCTCATCAATATATTTTTCCCCAATAGTAAAACTAACCACAAGTCTATGACTAACCTCAACCTCGCCAAATTCACTTATCCACAAGTAAGGTCTATCCATAGGTATTAATGGTAATTCCAAGTTTTCCACTAGTGTAGTACTAGCAAAATTAGTAGGATCTTTTCTGCTGATGATCACACTATACGCTCTAGAGTTGATGCGGCATCTCGTACGAAAGACGAAGACCAAATTATTTTGAAAACTTCTATCGGTGGTCTCAAATTCTCTTTCCATCTCAAAACACAATAAAAACTAAATCAAAAACACAAAGTAAAAATGAAAAATCAGACCTTGGAACCCTAATCTCTGATACCAAATGACGCGGAACTCACTTGGAGGATTAGGCCAAGCAAACCCCTCGCAACGGACAGAACCCCAAGAACCGCGAATTTGATTTTGTAGGAACAAAACCCTTCCAAGGCCACAAATAAGACCACAAAGAACTTGACTTTCAGAACCCTTACGATGATCCTTGAGGTGTTCTACAAGCATGGAGACGCCACTAAGGTTGCCATACCTTAGATAAGTCGATTGCATGAAATAAGGGGAATCCCTCCCTTAAGTAATTTTTGGACAAAGCCAAGCTCTCCATGGATATGAATTTCGAAATTTGATGAAATTTTTTTTTCATTAAGAAATAAATGTTACAATATATAGTACAATAAAACAAAACCCTAATAGTGCAAAAGACCAAAACAGCATAAATTGCTAACTTATGGCTAATTAAAATCTATGCCCTTAATGGTCATTTAACAACCTAGACAACTTTCCAAGAAAGTCAAAAGTAATAGAAACTTAATCAAAAACTTTTCCAAGAAATTCAATAAAGGAAAAACAACAAAATCACAAAAATCCAACAAATGTGCCTAATAAGTCAACAAATGTGACAATTGTTCCTAAAATGTCTAAAGTTGTCTCCTTGCACCAAAAGCTCCTAAATTTCGTGGCCTTCATGTAACTAGGCCCATATTATGTGTCTCATGCCCATTAAGTCTTGTCTTGGCCGAATTTTTAGTGTCGGACTTGATTCGTCAAAACTGCTTCTATATTGGGCTTGTGTCATTCTCATCTATTTCAATCTGAAACTTTAGGTTTGAAAGTTTCTTGGACTTGAAGATTGAATACAAATTAACCCACAATAAGCCCAATTGAACTCTGTCGTCGAGGACCCTCTGGAGGGTACTCTAAATCATATCATATGATGATCTCTTGAAATGGATTCGTCCTCGAATCCGAACCCGGATCACAAATAGTTATGACAAAATCAATTGAATGATGATCTTCGAGTATAAATAATCATACTTGACCACGTGCACCTACAATGAAGAAACATATTTAGTAGAGAATGCGTTAGGTAAAAATATCACTACCAAATCGACTTCATTTTTACTCGCTCGCATGACTTCATCATCACCAATGGCCACTATCTCAACCTTACTTGCAAAGACCTCACACAAATGCTCAGCTTCACTATGTTTTTCAACCTCAAAGCACACTGTCTCACAAGTGTTTACTCCCTCAATGCTCACGGTCTCACAAGCATTTCCACTCACCATGTAACTCACAATAACACACTAATAACTCTTGGCCTCACAAGAATTCTCACCGACTTTAGCCTCGCTAATGATCTTACTCTCATTAAAACCCTTAGTCACTACTTCATTTCGTTGTCGTACACTTTCCTTTACAAAAAATTCTTCAACTATCTCATTACCCATTTCGTTCTCTAATGGCTCCACAGAACATACTTTATCAACATTACCATGTCTCTCACTACTCGTACTCCTCTGAAAATACAACACATCATCATATGTGTGCTATGGTGTTAAGGTAATGATAGTAATGACTTTCCCACCATATTTGACCTTATATATATTCTTGTCCATATCATAAGTTACCTTCTTAAACTTATACCAAGGCTTGCCCAATGATATATGTGTAGTACTCATAGGAACTACGTCACACACTACTTCATCAATATATTTTTCCCCAATAGCAAAACTAACCACAACTCTATGACTAACCTCAACCTCGCCAAATTCACTTATCCACAAGTAAGGTCTATCCATAGGTATTAATGGTAATCCCAACTTTTCCAATAGTGTAGTAATAGCAAAATTAGTAGGATCTTTTCTGCTGATGATCATACTACACACTCTAGAGTTGATGCGGCATCTCGTACGAAAGTCGAAGACCAAATTATTTTGAAAACTTATATTAATGGTCTCAAATTCTCTTTCCATCTCAAAACACAATAAAAACTAAATCAAAAACACAAAGTAAAGATAGAAAAATCAGACCTTGGAACCCTAAGCTCTGATACCAAATGACGCGGAACTCACTTGGAGGATTAGGCCAAGCAAACCCCTCGCAACGGACAGAACCCCAAGAATCGCGAATTTGATTTTGTAGGAACAAAACTCTTCCAATGCCACAAAGAAGACCCATAAAGAACTTGACTTTGAGAACCCTTAAGATGATTCCTTGAGGTGTTCTGCTAGCACGGAGACGCCACTAAGGTTGCCATACCTTAGATAAGTCGATTGCATGAAATAAGGGGAATCCCTCCCTTAAGTAATTTTTGGACAAAGCCAAGCTCTCAATGGATATGAATTTCGAAATTTGATGAATTTTTTTTTCATTAAGAAATAAATGTTACAATATATAGTACAATAAACAAAACTCTAATAGTGTAAAAGTCCAAAACACCATAAATTGCTAACTTATGGCTAATTAAAAGCTTTGCCCTTAATGGTCATTTAACAACCTAGACAACTTTCCAAGAAAGTCAAAAGTAATAGAAACTTAATCAAAAACTTTGCCAAGAAATTCAATAAAGGAAAAACAACAAAATCACAAAAATCCAACAAAGGTGCCTAGTAAGTCAACAAATGTGACAATTGTTTCCAAAATGTCTAAAGTTGTCTCCTTGCACCAAAAGCTCCTAACTTTCGTGGCCTTCATGTAACAAGGCCCATATTATGTGTCTCATGCCCATTAAGTCTTGTCTTGACCGAATTTTTAGTGTCGGACTTGATTCGTCAAAACTGCTTCTATATTGGGCTTGCATCATTCTCATCTATTTCAATCTGGTTCTTTAGGTTTGAAAGTTATCTTGGAATTGAAGATTGAATACAAATTAACCCACAATAAGCCCAATTGAGCTCTGTCATCGAGGACCCTCTGGAAGGTACCCTGGATCATATCATAAATGATTTGAAACTGATTTGAATATTAGATTTTATAAAGTGTGTTTGTTAAGTTGTACTGGTATGTATGTCTGTATATGTGGAAGAATTCTGAAATTGTATTTGCATGTATATAAGAGATATGTGCTACGGTATGTGCGAATGCATATGAATCTCGAATGTTAAGTTATTATAAGGTTACCGTAATTTAAAAAAAAATTATGGAGGTTTGTTTGGTATTGAAGAGGATTTGTAATCGAATTGAGAAAGTTTCTTTGGTTTATCGATTTGATGATATTTCAAAGATGTGTATTTGTAATAAAGTTTAAGAATGTGACTTCATGTTTCTTATGATTGAAATGGTCTAGAAGTAAAATGACATATTTCGTGGTATTCATACTGATGTCTTTTTTGTTTTGGATATTTGGTTAACAGATTGGTGTGTATATATGTTGGGGCAATTATGGAATCCCTAGGGTCGGATCGGTGCCCCGCGCAGCAGAAGTGGGTCTAACCCAAGGGTACCAGGGATAGGTTTATTTTAAAATATTGCAATACATTTTAATGAAAACTACATTTTGATACAAGTCTGTAGGAAAAAAATAGGGACCCATTCAGAATTCGGATGCTCCGAAATGAAGAAAATGAAGTTTTAGTGTGAATCAGCTATGGGTGTCATGACGCACAAGCTTTGGCGTCGCGACGCCACAATTTTTGCCGAAATACTGAATGTGAACATCATCACGTCACGACTCAGAGTTGTGCGCGTCGTGACGCGCCCAGATTTAAAGTTCGGCGTCACGACGCGCAATGATTTGCGTCGCGAAGCAGATTAGGGCTGTGTGTGTTTTTCAAGTTCAAACCAATCCTAAACAATTTCAATTTTCTCATATCATTTCAATACACCTTAAAAATAATTTTAATATCAAAACCAACATCAACACATGTTATACAACTAACATACATGTATTCTAAATATTTATATACATTTGTTTGAATCTAATCATAAACCATTTCAGAATCCCAATAAGAAATATCTCGTGAATAATTCTAGTTCATCTAAATGTGTCAAGTCAATCGAAAATGGTAGCCATAGCTCTAAGCTTTAATTTAAAGTTCCAAACTCTTATTAGTTGTTCCATGTCCAATATGAACATCTTTGACCTAATTTATAAGCATGTTGTGTTTATACTTCCAAAGTATCCTAACACAGTTGATTAGCCTTATTTCAACATTAAGCTATGTGATCATGCATTCAACACACAAAAGAACATAGCTTAGGAGAAAATCAAACATTACCTAGTAAGCTTGATGCAAGATCCAATCTACTTCTCCTTGTTGAAATAGTTGGAGAACCTCCAAGGTGTGCAAACTTGACTCCAATATCTAATCTTGATTTCCAATGGTAGCAAGCTTCACTTTAAGATCCAATCTTGATTTCTCCTAGATAAAATGTTGTAGAGACCTCACAAGCTTCTCTACATAATATCCTCAAATGGTATAGATAATTATGATTTTACAATTAAGCCATTGTATAATTATGAATTAATCCAATTAATCCAATTAGCTCAAAGTAAATAATCAATGTTATCCAATAACACTTGATTATCTTAGTTAATAATTATAATATCGAATATTATCTTTTATCAAAATTAATCCCAAGTGCTCAATAAGTACACTTCATATTGGAACTCTCTAAGTTCAAACTCGTTCGTCATATAAGCCTCGCTAATATGTACGCAATTCAGCCACCTCCGAATTCATGAAAAACACGAACGAACTTTTTGAACTAGACAAATCAAGGTCATCACATATGTTTAATAATCCCTCCGTCGTAGGCTATCCGAGTTTTACACTTGATTACTGAGTGCATCGGTCCACACCCAACAGATATCTAGAGGCCAAACCATGAAAGATGATTACGGCCAAAAAGTACTTGCGGTTACCGCAGTATAGTTGGGGTGTTGATTTCTCATAGATATGGTTACAAGGGACTCATTCACTTAATGAAAATATTAACAGTAACTTAATTAAATAGAAAGATTGAATTGATAATATAAAATAAAGATTAAGAAAAACACTTAGAGATATCAGTAGAGAAAAGCAGCAAAGTATTGGGAATCCCTCTTGTATCAAATCCCTATATTCGGTTATTGATTCCTTTTTATTACTCAATTGAGGTTTCACATCTCAAACCAACAATTGAAAGATATTTAATTCTAAACATATCAATTCCAATGTGACCAATGATTTATTTTCTCTATGTTAACAGCACACAAAGTTATCGTTATGATCTATCTAATGTCGACAATATACCCTCAGGCAATACTGCAGCAAAAGACCAACTCATACAACAACTTCACCAGTCACAACTAGGTTCCCCAATCACATATAGAAGAAGCATGACTATTCCTATATGTAAATTGAATAAACAGAGTCTCTGGATTCATAAATCGTAGAATAACAAAGAATAATAAACAGCAATCGGAAGATATTCAATTCTAAACATATTAAATTCCAATGTAACCAATGATTTATTGTCTCTTCAGGGCATCCGTTTTGTGGTGTGGGAAGTATTTGTTAAAGAATATCTGTGTCATCTTGCCCATGATCCTATTGACCGAGGTCTCAAAGAATACAACCAACTTTTAGCTCTATCCTTAAGGGAAAAAGGGAAGAACTTAAGTCTAATTCTGTCGGTTGTCCCAAATTGGTCATGGAAAGTCGCTACAACCTCTTTAAACTCTCTAACGTGCACATAAGTGTTCTCGTTCTCCAAACCATGAAAGGTTGGGAGATATTGTATCATTCTAGGTTTAAAATCTATGTGTGGTGCATTATGAGGAAACATGATGCATGATGCTGTAGCTGTGTGAGTGGGATGTAGGTACTCTTCAAGAGTCCTCATGGGTGGTCTCCCGTACTCACTCATACTGTGTATACTAGATGTAGATATTGTGGTAAAAAGACAACCAAACAGACTTTCTGAGTTTGAGTTTTCCTCTTTAATCCTAACAAATCTACCAAATCTATCCCTCTGTCTAGACATGCAATTAAACACGAGTAGAACAAGGACATAAATAAACGAATAAACTAAAAATAAATAAATAAATAAATAAAAATCAAAACTAAAATAAAATTAAATAATTAAATAAATAATAAAATAAATAAAGGTGGAACGAAGTTACCGCTTTTGTTGTTGACCAAGCAAACCTGCTTCTTTTGCTTATAAGTCGTCTCCCCGGGAACGGCGCCAAAATTTGATTACGCCCAACAAGTACTTGCGGTTATCGCAGTATAGTTAGGGTGTCAATTCCTCATAAAGATGGTTACAAGGGACTGATTCACGAAATGAAAACGTTAACATTAACTTAATTAAATAGAAAGATTGGATTGATAATATAAAATAAAGATTAAAAAAAACAATTAGAGATATCAGTAGAGAAAAGAAGCAAAGCTTTTCAGGAATCCCTCTTGTATCAAATCCCTATATTCAATTATTGATTCCTTTTTATTACTCAATTGAAGGTTTCACATCCCAAACCAACAATCGTAAGATATTCAATTCTAAACATATTAAATTCCAATGTAACCAATTATTTATTTTCTCTATGTTAACAGCACACAAAGTTATGTAATATAACCTCAGACAATACTGCAGCAGAAGACCAACTCATAAAATAACTTTACCAATCACAACTGGGTTCCCCAATCACACATAGAAGAAGCATGACTATTCCTATATCCAAGTTGAATAAACACAGTCTCCTGATTCATAAATCGTAGAATAATAAAGAATAATAAACATCAATTGTATTGAACGTTTAAGAGTATTTAGGAATCGACAACATGAATATAAAAACTTAAATACAACTAAAGTAAGTTTCAGGAACTCTTCCGGGGCGTCGCGGCGCAAGAAAATAAGGGTTGCGACACCCAACTCGTGGGGTAGTATGTATGGGCATGTTTGCTGAGGGGCACCCCGGCATCAGTGACTTACTTTGCTGGTTCACACACAGCAAATGCCGGAAATGGCATTCCAAAATGGAGCACACACACAACAGATGCCGAAAATGGCATTCCAAAATGGAGCACACACACAACAGATGCCGAAAATGGATGCCGAAAATGGCGCTCCAAAATGGAGCACACACATAAAAGATGCTGAAAATGGCGCTCTAAAAATGGAGCACGGTTCGGGAATGAACTAGAGGTCGCAGCACCTCACCACCAAATCAACTCAACTCAACACATGGTAAGTCAAGTGGCAGCTGGCGAGCCAGGTAAGTGAAAATGCATTGCATAACTTTGATAGGATTGTCACTGTTGCACATTACACAAGTCCCATCAAAGTGGGGGCGACTGTAGGCACTGCATTTTTGCACATAAGTCCCTATGATGAGTCTCATTTAGAGGCACCACCTTTTATGTCACGGAAGCCGCGGGAAACGGACGTCGGAAGGGGAAATTCAGAATAAGTATGTCATAAAGTTCATTTCACAAGTTCATTGTTTTCGTTCGTGCTGCGTTCGTTACCACGTTCGAACGTCAAACAGATTGCGGGCGTTCGTGTAGCGTTTGAAGAGGCGTTCGAACGGTGTCAGTATTTTTGGTTTTGCTGCTAGCCTCACACCCAAGCCCAATTAGCCCACCAAAGCCCATTAAAATATTAATTAAATCATATACCAAATTAAATGAAATATTAATTAAATCATATACCAAACTGAATAAAACATTAAATAAAATCATGCCTAATTAAAATCAATCAACCAATTATATTCCCAATCAATATATCTTATTCCTAACTTAACAAAATTATGCCGAAACAACACAAATTAAATATATTAACTTCCTAATTAGCCAAATTTTGTCCCCCCTCAAATCTTAGGATTTCCTTGTTTGACACCAAATCATATCTCACCTTTAATGCCAAATCCTTTCATTGTCAAGCAAGGTATAACCCTAGCCCTTTGCCTATAAAAAGAACCCAATTCCAACCCTTGAACTCTCCTAGCTCATTCACACAAGAAAAGACCCTAATTGATTCACACAAGAAACACCCAAGCTCATTGACACAACCAAACTCACAAATCAAACACACAGCCGAGACACATAAACACCAGCCACCGAAATCACACTCAAAACAGCCCCCTAATCACCAATAAAACACCAAAAATAGTAACCTCATACAGCCCTTAACACCATCTAAACAGCAGCCATTTAACCGCAAAAATAGTGCCAAAACCAAGACCAAAATAGTGACCAGAAAACATCACCGAAAGAGCAGCGAGAAATAGCAGCGAATCGGAGTCAAAATAGTAGCTTGAACAGTGGAACAGCGAGGAAAGGCGTGAACCTGTGAACCATAGGAATTGCGGAGCATCCCCCATTTTCCAACGACCGTGCACCGTACTTCCAAGAGTCGACATAAAAGGTTAGACCTGTGGGCACCTTTTTATTAGTTTATATTCATCTTTTAATTGTTTATTGAATTCTATTCGCATGAGAGTCATTTGTGGATGCATGTTGTGGCTTTGAATAAAATGGAAAATGTGTCGCCTCTTGTGGTATATAAGATGGAAACCCGGACATAAATTTCATAGCCGATTCCGAATGGATGGTAGTATGATCTGTAGTCGGGATACAACTCCACGTACCACTTGAGTAAACGGCGCATATTTCATTTTCTATTGTTTTGAGGTGTTTATTATTCGTTATTTAATTTCTGCATGTTATTCGTTTGCGTAATGATGTGATCGAGCGCATGGGCTTAGTAAGTCGGATTAAAGGTCCCCTATTTTGAGGGGTTAAAACCCTTTACCACGATGATTTGCCTCGCCGATTGATGTATATTCGGTTGAATGTAAGATGTGTTCAATCGGGTATACGAAGTCAGACATTGTTTCTTTTATTTCTTATATACATTGTGAGATAAAGCGCATGGGCTTAGTAAGTGCAATTAAAGGTCCTCTATTTTGAGAGGTTAAAATCCTTTACCACGATGCTTTGCCGCGCCGGATAATGTATATTCGATTGGATGTGAGATATGTTCAATCGGATACACGAAGTCCGATATAATTGTCTTCACTTCTTTACATATGTATTGTGTTGTTTGCGCATGGGCTTAGTAAGTGCAATTAAAGGTCCTCTATTTTGAGAGGTTAAAATCCTTTACCACGATGCTTTGCCGCGCCGGATAGTGTATGTTCGATTGGATGCGAGATGAGTTAAATCGGATACGTGAGGTCCTACATTATGGATTTGTTTGTTTATATATGTGTTGTATGCATCAGGTCTGGTTCCGTTCGAACGCGTTCTCGAACGCTATACAAACGCGAACCTTCTATTTACCATTCAAACGTGTTCTCAAACGCTACGCGAACACGCACGCACTTTATTTGTTTTATCATGCATCAGTTTTGGTTCCGTTCGAACGCGTTCTCGAACGCTACATGAACGCGAACCTTCTGTTTACCATTCGAACGTGATTACGAATGCTACATGAACGCGCACCCACTACACTGAGTCCTTTTTATCACATCACGACATGTCTATTTTAGCATGTAGTTGTCTCTTTTTTACCTTATGCATTTGTAGTACCGCTTTAGGTATCTATTTCTGTCATGCGCTTAATTGTCTTTCCTTAATATGCATGCTTGTATGAATGTTATTTGCTCGTGCTTGTGTGTCTACCAATGTGAAATTGTATGCTTTCCGTATGTCAATTTATCTGTATGCAAATTGAGACATAGATTACATGCAAATAGGCTGTATGCAAATTCGGATATGTGTAACATGCAAATTTAGATGAATTTGTTGATGTATGGATGCGAACTTAGGGATAAATCATCCTTGGAAATATGTTACTTAGGCTTGGTTAGATTATTGCACAAATCATTTTATTACAAGTGGCATAAGTAAGGGACCATTCTGAACCCAACGGTTTGAGGTCTTCCCTTCCGAGGGGTGAGTGCGGCCTTAAATATCATTTTCCCGGTTCACACCGGGTGGCGACTCCATTATTCTCCGGTTTAGTCCCCCGCGGGCTACTCCATACTCCCAACTAGGCCGCGAGCCTAGAAGAACATGCGTCGCCCAGTTTCTGTGTTCCCACAGTCTGGCGACTCCACTGGGGATAGAGAATCGGCCCCGAAATATTGTCTTGTAATGTTTGAATTTGTGTTTTAATTAACCGTGTCTATTGTGGGTTAAAAGGGGTTTAATCAAAGGTACTTTTAAGGCTGGGTAATGGTTTGGTGTCTTCCTTCATTCACTACATTTCTATGAGGAAAAACTATGAAGGCACCTAGATAATCATTTACTTGTAGCCTATTGTGATGGACTAATTTGGAGGACTCGTTGTTTATTCCTGTCACCAAGCGATAAGAGCCTAAGAGGCTAGGGTACTTAAGAGAGCCTCGCTCCACCCTCTCATTTGGGGAATCTATAACGGGAAATCCATCTGATAGTCAGTCACACACCATAACTGGTTGGCATGTACTGCAAGGTATAAAAAAGGTGTGCTCACTTGGTTGCTCGAACCCTTGAGTGGAAAGACCTAGTTGTGGGCAATCCTTCGCCAACGAGAGTCTTTGTCCACACTCCCGCAAGCCCACACTTAGATCGGGGTCATGTGGCCTATAGCAACATATTTCCTTATGCTTGTGGACCATCCTCATTTGGATGTAGTTGGATTTCTTTTCAGAAAAGCGAACTTGTTGGGCCATTTAAACTGGGACGAGTTCTTATCCTATGACAATTGGGCCAAAAGCTTCTGAAATGTTGATGGGCCACTTTGTAGAAATTATTTCTGTATGCTTGTGTTTGGGAACATTGTCGTTTAGATCCATTCGGACCTTTTGTCATGAGATATGGGCTTGTTGGGCCATTTAAACGGGGACATGAACATATCTTATGATGATTGGTCCAAAAGCTTCTAAAACGCCAATGGGCCATTATATGTTTGTGTTTAGGAACATTATCATTTGGACACGGTTGGACTTCTTGCCATGAGATGTGAACTTGTTGGGCCATTTAAACTGGGACGAGTTCACTCCTATGACAGTTAGCCCAAAAGCTTCTAAAATGATGATGGGCCGATTTGTGTGAAAATTTTAATGAGTTGATATATTCCTTGTATCGCACATATCTCATGCATCTCATGCATACATACATCATGTTAACTCTACTGTGTCAAAAGAGCCATCATAGATATCCGTTGGGTTAGGGAAAAGGGAAGACTTGTTAAAAGGCCAATAGCAAACATGAGCGAATCATAGAATGAATCATCCCGTATAGATCAGTTTGAGAACAGTCTCACCAAGATTACTGAACAGTTACAAGCCTTGACCGCTGCTGTGGCTGATATGGCTGTGCCCCGTGCTGGGGGAAATTCTGAGAATGTGAGGCGCGAGGATCCTCTGAATGGGTTGGGAGATGATATCCCCTCATTTGATGACGACATGGCAGAATATGCAACAGGCAGAGTGATTGGGTCTCAGGCCGAGATACAGAAACTCCGTGATCAGATGGAGTCAGTTACCAGTAAACTGAATGGGAAACATGAGGACTTGTTGGATTATGAGGCGTTGACCTTTGAAGAACAGCTGCCAGCTCAGTTCAAGATGTCTGAGATGGCTAAGTTTAACGGGAATGGGGACCTGAGGGTCCATCTGCGGCAATATGTCTCAATAATGAGTTCAGTGGGCCTATCACAGCGCCAAGTCCAAAAGATGTTTGGATGTCACTCGAGGGAGCACCTGTAGTATGGTATCACAGCCTTGAGAAAAATGTTAAAGAAGATTGGAAGGAACAAGCTGATGCTTTTCTGAAGTAGTATGTCAAAGACCTATAGATTGATTTGTCACTCCGAGATCTGGAGAACACTAAGCAGAAGCCGGAGGAGAGCTTCAAGGAGTATGTAGACCGCTGGAGAGGTCAACTTTTGAAAATGCAGACTCGGCCTTCAGAGAAAGACCAAATTAAGATGATTATCAAGGGTACTAAGCCCTCCATCTATGGTAAGCTGAGGAGGATGACCTCCATGATTACGGATTTTCGACTGTTGAGGGAGACTGTCATGGACATTGAAGAAGATGAGGCGGAAAACCGGAAGTTCTATGGCCAGAATAGAAGGACTTTTGGGGGGCATTATGAGACTAAGCCCGCTACTACCGAGGTTGCTGCTATCAAGAACCGGCATTTCTCTAACCTGGGGAAGCCTTTATCTAAGGTGCTTGAGAAGCTGAAGGGACAAGGACTCCTAAAACCCTTAGAGCCTAAACCACTTCCAGATCCTATACCACCCAACCTTGACCTAAGCCTGTATTGTCACTTCCATCAGAGGAGAGGCCATGAAACTGACAGCTGCACCCGCCTTAGGCATGAAATCCAAAACCTCATCGATGCCCATAAAATACCTGATCCTGAGAAAGAACAACCCAACACACATCGGAACCCCCTACCAAATTACCACTCCATTCCACCACCCACTTACATGATCAACTCCGGCCTGCCCGAAACCTTTGTCCTCCAAACTCTCAACCATCAGGCTTCTTACGTTGAGATAAAGGATAACAATGAAGAACCATAGGGCAAAGAACAATGCAATGTTACGAATGATGAAGTTATTCCTCCTAGTTTATTTGCACCTGCATTTTTAATACAAATATTGACTTAGTCTACATGTTCGAATAATTTTCTTAAATGATAATAAAGACGTTCATTTCGCTGAATCTCTTCTGCATTATGAGTATATTTGAGAAAAGCATTCAACCTTGGTACTATGAAATTCAGTGATGTTTAGAACACGGGGAATCTACGGAAGCAACAACAGTATAGTCAGTTTCAGAAATGAATCAGTATCAGCTTAGGGCCGAGGCCCACATCAGTTTCAGTTTTGGGGATGAGTCCCAGGGCCGAGGCCCACATCAGTTACAGTTTGGGGATGAGTCCCAGGGCTGAGGCCCACATCAGTATCAGCTTGGGGCGAGGCCCACATCAGCATCAGTTTAGGGGCTGAGGCACACATCAGTTACAGTTTGGGGATGAGTCCTAGGGCCGAGGCCCACATCAGTATCAGCTTGGGGCGAGGCCCACATCAACATCAGTTTAGGCCGAGGCCCACATCAGTATCAGCTTGGGGCCGAGACCCACTTCAGCATCAGTTTGGGGATGAGTCCTAAGGCCGAGGCCCACATCAGTATCAGTTTGGGGATGAGTCCCAGGGCCGAGGCACACATCAGTATCAGCTTGGGGGCGAGGCCCACATCATTATCAGCTTGGGGCGAGGCCCACATTATCAGCATCAGTTTGGGGGCTGAGGCCCACATCAGTTTTAGTCTTGGGGATGAGTCCCAGGCCGAGGCCCACATCAGTTACAGTTTGGGGATGAGTCCCAGGGCCGAGGCCCACATCAAATCAGCTTGGAGGCGAGGCCCACATCAGCAGTATCAGTTTAGGGGCTGAGGCCCACATCAGTTTCAGTTTTGGGGATGAGTCCCAGGGCCGAGGCCCACATCAGTTTCAGTTTGCTGACGAGTCCCAGGGGTGAGCCCATATCAGCATCAGTTTGGCCGAGTATGGCACTCCGAAAGTGGAGCATGGTTCGAAAATGGACTACTTTCATATCTCGCCGAAAATGGCACTGCAAAAATGGAGCACGGTTCGGAAATGGACCAAGGAAGGCCTAACCCATCGGAATATGATACATATCCATGCATACATGCATACATATCACATACATGCAATGTTTTTTTTGTGTTCGCAGGTTTGTAGCGGCAAAGACCATCTCATCAAATAACGGTTCAAAAATGAGCCACATTCTCGCACAGCACGGTTCAGAAATGGACCGCTACAGCAACAGATGCCGAAAATGGCGCCCCAAAATGGAGCACACATAGCAGACGCCGAAAATGGCACTCCAAAATGGAGCACCCAGAACAGATGCCGAAAATGGCGTTCCAAAATGGAGCACACACAGTAAAGGCCGAAAATGGCGTTCCAAAGTGGAGCACACACAACAAATGCCGAAAATGGCGTTCCAAAATGGAGCACACAATGCAAAGGACGAAAATGGCGTTCCAAAATGGAGCACACACAGCAAATGCCGGAAATGGCGTTCCAAAATGGAGCACACACACAACAAATGCCGAAAATGGATGCCGAAAATGGCGCTCCAAAATGGAGCACACACACAAAAGATACCGAAAATGGCGCTCTAAAAATGGAGCACAGTTCGAGAATGAACTAGAGGTCGCAGCACCTCACCACCAAATCAACTCAACTCAACACATGGTAAGTCAAGTGGCAGCTGGCGAGCCAGGTAAGTGAAAATGCATTGCATAACTTTGATAGGATTGTCACTGTTGCACATTACACAAGTCCCATCAAAGTGGGGGCGACTGTAGGCACTGCATTTTTGCACATAAGTCCATATGATGAGTCTCATTTAGAGGCACCACCTTTTATGTCACGGAAGCCGCGGGAAACGGACGTCGGAAGGGGAAATTCAGAATAAGTATGTCATAAAGTTCATTTCACAAGTTCACTCTTTTCGTTCGTGCTGCATTCGTTACCACGTTCGAACGTCAAACAGATTGCGGGCGTTCGTGTAGCGTTTGAAGAGGCGTTCGAACGGTGTCAGTATTTCTGGTTTTGCTGCTAGCCTCACATCCAAGCCCAATTAGCCCACCAAAGCCCATTAAAATATTAATTAAATCATATACCGAATTAAATGAAATATTAATTAAATCATATACCAAACTGAATAAAATATTAAATAAAATCATGCCTAATTAAAATCAATCAACCAATTATATTCCCAATCAAATATATCTTATTCCTAACTTAACAAATATTATGCCTAAACAACACAAATTAAATATATTAACTTCCTAATTACCCAAATTTTGTCCCCCCTCAAATCTTAGGATTTCCTTGTTTGACACCAAATCATATCTCACCATTAATGCCAAATCCTTTCCTTGTCAAGCAAGGTCTAACCCTAGCCCTTTGCCTATAAAAAGAACCCAATTCCAACCCTTGAACTCTCCTAGCTCATTCACACAAGAAAAGACCCTAATTTATTCACACAAGAAACACCCAAGCTCATTGACACAACCAAACTCACATACACAACCCTCATAAATCAAACACACAGCCGAGACACATAAAAACCAGCGACAAAAATCACACTCAAAACAGCCCCCTAATCACCAACAAAACACCAAAAACAGTAACCTCATACAGCCATTAACACCATCTAAACAGCAGCCATTTAACCGCAAAAACAGTGCCAAAACCGAGACCAAAATAGTGACCAGAAAACATCACCGAAAGAGCAGCGAGAAACAGCAGCGAATCAGAGTCAAAACAGTAGCTTGAGCAGTGGAACAACGAGGAAAGGCGTGAACCTGTGAACCGGAGGAATTGCAGAGCATCCCCCATTTTCCGACGACCGTGCACCGTACTTCCGAGAGTCGACATAAAAGGTTAGACCTGATGGCACCTTTTTATTAGTTTATATTCGTCTTTTAATTGTTTATTGAATTCTATTCGCATGAGAGTCATTTGTGGATGAATGTTGTGGCTTTGAATAAAGTGGAAAAGGTTAGACCTGAGGGTACCGTTCGAACGCGTTCTCGAACGCTACATGAACGCGAACCTTCTGTTTATCATTCGAACGCGATTACGAACGCTACACGGACGCGCACCCACTGCACTGAGTCATTTTCATCACATCACGACATGTCTGTTTTAGCATGTAGTTGTCACTTTTTTACCTTATGCATTTGTAGTACCGCTTTAGGTATCTATTTTTTTCATGCACTTAATTGTCTTTCCTTAATATGAATGCTTGTATGAATGTTATTTGTTCGCACTTGTGTGTCTACCAATGTGAAATTGTATGCTTTCTGTATGTCAATTTATCTGTATGAAAATTGAGACATAGATTACATGCAAATAGGCTGTATGCAAATTCGAATATGTGTAACATGTAAATTTAGATGAATTTGTTGATGTATGCATGCGAACTTAGGGATAAATCATTCTTGGAAATATGTTGCTTAGGCTTGGTTAGATTATTGCACAAATCATTTTATTACAAGTGGCATAAGTAAGGGACCATTCCGAACCCAACGGTTTGAGGTCTTCCCTTTCGAGGGGTGAGTGCGGCCTTAAATCTCATTTTCCCGGTTCACACCGGGTGGCGACTCCATTATTCTCCGGTTTAGTCCCCCGCGGGCTACTCCGTACTCCCAACTAGGCCGCGAGCCTAGAACAACATATGTCGCCCAGTTTCTATGTTCCCATAATAATTAAGCCGATTTAGCGATGCTCAAAGTACACTTTCATGCACTTATCACAACCCCAAACCAGTTTATTGCTAGTCCCTAGCAATGCAAGCGCAAAAATAAAACAAGAACTAAATAAATAATAAAAACTATCTAAGTCACTTTCGTAGGGATCACGATTACATTTAGCATATGCAACAAGCCTTTAAACCCCTAGGTGTCCCTAGTGGATGAGTTAAGTCTCCTGAGGGCTTACAGCGACGACACTCACAAACATCATTCAGAACACATTCAATCAAACAAAAATAAAATTGAATAGTCCCAATAGTTTTACATATTACTGTCCTCAAAGAATGCCTAGTAATGAACTCAGAGAACTTTCAAAGTACTCAACGTAACTCGAATCCAAGTCCTTTAATAAATCATCTAAGTTAGACTCATAGTGTGTGTGTAAAGGTTCATTCACAGCTTGACTCATAGGTAAGCCAATGCAATGATTTCGTTTAAAAAATCGGGATCTGATAGGTCAAACCAACCTAGATATCTCAAATGTGCTATGTAATTGCCTTTATGTGCTCAATATAGTATGATTTTTTTTTTCTTTTTCTTAATTTTTTTTTCAAAATCTTTTCTTTTTTTTCAACACATCTACCCTTTAAGGTACCATTTCTCCTCATAATGGTCCTAACACTTGCCCATGGTTAGCTTCACGTTTATCGATTATATATGGTTTAATTTATTTTTTTCTTTTGTTTTTATTTCGTTCAAGACTTTTTCTTTTTATTTTTACCCATACCATACATCATAACACTAGCAAATCAGGATAGACATCTAAGCAAACGATCATTCATTGATGTGCAATTTCTTCACCTAGTCACTTTGCCAACTACCTAGGTTTTTACTGCTAAAAACCTATAGTTAAGTGCTTACGAGTCTAAACTAGATCAACTACTCAAGGTATCAGATAAAAGTACATTAAAAAACTTATCGTTTCTAAGATTTCATCCTAAGATAAATAATTATCATCATTGGACTTATGATTTACTATTAAGGACTAAAAACAAACAAAATAAATTTTTTTATAACAAATATTATCACTACATACATACACCCATACGCTTAAAACTTGCATTGTTCTCAGTGTAAGATAAATATAAAAAAAGGATTAAGGACCAACACTACCGTGTATGTAGTTGATCAGGCTCCTGCTGGTGAGACTTTGGTTGTGTGAGCTGTGTAGGATGCGCTAACACCTGCATAAATAATCATACAAATAATAAATAGGCAATTAGCACACAATAAAATAAAACTAAAGTAAATAAATAAATAAATAAATAAATAATGCAGATGTAAGGTTACCTCTCTACTAGCACTAAGTTTAACGTCTTCAGCCAGACGTAATCACCCAAGTTGTCATGGTGGCTTCCATGTAGCGGACCAAATAGTCTCATGTTCTTTCTTATGTGGTAGACACTGGTGATTAAGGCATGAAAAAAGAATAATTGTCTGGCTGTTGCAGTTTATACGTGGATCCCCCAGGGTATACTGATGGCTAAGATTTTAGGCTGCATGTAAGGAAAAATTGGCTCCACCTCCTTTTTTAACTTCTCATGGATCATCTTCAAATTAGCAATAACTCTCATTTTCCTATTTTTATGATTCTTTGGGATCAGGTCTAGCTCGGGAGGATTAGATGCATGTTGTGCGGTGTCTGTTTTCGGTAAGACTGTGTCTATCAGGTATGCGTAATGGCATTCATCATCATCTCGTGGTTGTTTCTCAACATGAAAAATGTTCACCTCCAGTGTCATATTTCCAAATGATAGCTTCATGAGACCGTTTCTGTAGTTGATAAGGGTATTAGTTGTAGCAAGAAAATGTCTACCTAAGATAAGAGGCATTTTTGACTCAGTGTTAACCACAGACTGAGTATCTAAAATTAGAAAATCAACAGGATAGTAGAAGTTATCGATTTGAAGTAAAATATCATCGACAATTCCCCGTGGTTTTCTGATAGAGCGGTCAGCTAACTGTAAAACCACAGATATATGTTTAATCTCTCCAAGTCCTAGCTGTATATAGATAGAATATGGCATGAGATTCACACTAGCACCTAAATCTAATAAAGCTTGACCGAACTCATATGTGCCAATATTGCAAGCAATAGTGGGGCATCCCAGATCTTTGTATTTTGGTGGGTCCTTCTGGTCAATCATTGCCCTTATTTGCTCTGTTAATAATGCAGCCTTATTCACATGATGTTTTCTCTTCATGGTGCATAGATCCTTAAAACCTTCGCATATGTAGGAACATGTTTGATCACATGTAACAAATGAAGTTTAATCTTTACTTGCTTTAAATGTTCAAGGATCTCACCATTAAGGTCTGTAGCTCTCGCTGTGGGCCTAAGTGCTTGGGGAAATGGTACTCTAAGTGGGATATGTGGCACTTGTTCTTCTTGGGGAATACTTGCATTATTATCCTTAGTGGCACCTACAGTGTTGGAGGTGTCTTGTGAAGGGGTTTTATTGCGGATATCCGGTAACGCAGCGGAACAATGGAAAATCAAAATTTTCCGATTTCAAAAATTTTTCTTGGATTAATAAAATAAACTTTTTTATTTTTTTATCAAATAATCAAATTATAAAATAAAACATTATAAATCAAATTTATGTGAATTTACCGAATTACCCTTATACTTTGTATTTTGTTCATTTTAGTCCGAAATTGTTCAAAATAATTTTGAATGATTCTAAATCATTACTAATATGAATTTAACATATCCCAAATGTCAAAATACATTTAGCAACAAAAATCAGATTTTTTTTAGCCATAAGGCCGAGAGCCTCACAAGGGTGGCCTAATGTGCATTTTGCACTTTACATGTTCAAAACACATCCAAATGAAATCCAATCAACATAAGATTTTATATTTATCATATACACATCCAAATACACAACATAAATGAAAAGCCTCAAATTTGGAAGTGGTCTTAAACCCTAATTTTTCAATTTCTTCAAATTGGACTAATTAGACCAAATTGGTTAAATCCAATATTTCAATCATGTTTCTTCCATCCAAATCAAGTCTCAACACAATGAAATAACTATAGATCAAATCTAGGTCATTTAAGAGTGGGTCAACAACTCTAGATTAGCAACAAGTTTCTCAAACTTACAAAAGAAAGCTTACTAACATATTAGAAGCATTCTTTGAACTTAATACATGCATAACCCTATCATTAAACTTCCATCAAACAAAAATACAAAGAATAAAGAATAGAAAAACATGAGGACATCATAGTATGTAGCTTAGAACTCAAGGAACAATTTCCCCTCTAATAGTAAGTTAAAGAAACTTACTAAAAACCAAGCTTTTCCTTATTTTTGGTATAAAAATAACAAGATATTTATTTTGTTTCATTTAAAGCATTTTCAATTAATGTTAACCTTACATCATTACAACTTTAATGATTTGATTAAAGTCAACAAAGGCAACTCAAGCCATTAAATAAAATATCATAACTTAAAAATATCTATACTTTAATTAATTTAATCAT
Source organism: Zanthoxylum bungeanum (assembly GCA_019454045.1). Taxonomy (NCBI): domain Eukaryota; kingdom Viridiplantae; phylum Streptophyta; class Magnoliopsida; order Sapindales; family Rutaceae; genus Zanthoxylum; species Zanthoxylum bungeanum. The sequence continues at coordinate 64,769 of SKCR01028869.1, forward strand.
TTAACAATAAATAAATTAATTAATTAAATACAAGTATTTTAAATATATATATATATATATATATATATAATATTACATTAAATATTAAATACATATATAAATATGATATTAGTCAAATATCTCAATTTGACAATTAATTAATGTGTATTTGAATTAATCAAGCATTAAATGCAAATAAACAAAAATTAAGGAACTGACTATCGGGTCCTTACACATGTATTTTGCGTTTAACCTTTAAACGACTTTTAAACAATCAATATTATTTATAATTTTGCCTTAGTGCTCTACGAGTATATTTCATTAGTGAGACTCTCTAGATTCAGGCATATCTATCACGAAATCCAATTTCGTGTCCATAATTTATCCACCAGTAAATTATGACGATCATGGATAAACTCGCTGAATCATATAGGTCGAGGTCATGGCAAATGTATAATTCATCTGTCACAGGTATCCAGATAAATCCCAGAGATATATATGTAAATGTCAAATCTCTATAGGGATTATCCAGTCGACTATTCTATTAGCAATCTCAAAACTGAACATTTAGAACTATCTTCTAAATTTTACCACGGGCCCATGGTTTTTATATGATTGCTAATCATATGGACTACCTATGCTCTGATACACAGAACTGACAGATCCTATCTCGATACACACAGGACACCTTGAGGATCTATCTACACCCAACGAACAGGCGGATGTCTGATCTTAATAGATCGGTGACGTGACTGCCATCTAAGTGTAGAAGATGTCTCATGTGCCCACAGTGGCATCTCAAGTCTAAGAATCACAAGTGCTACTCAACCCGATAAGATTCTTATTGACGTTGGTGTACCATCCATTAAGAATCTTCTGTGAGTCATTCAGTGTTTATCCGCTATAAACACCTACACGTCTATACTAGTCTCCAAGACTTATAGTTCATTGAGAAACCATTGGAATCATATATTCCAGTATACGACATGTACCGGTCTCAACGGGTTTACTATACTGACCAGTAGTGTAAACCTTGACCAGGAACTGTCTGAGAATGACAACGTCATGATACAAATCAATGTCAGTTGTGACGCTTTTGCAACTGCACCATGACTAGTCATTCTAAGGTCATTACATCTTTGCCATATTAAAAAGATACATTATATTATAGAATCTGCATATATTATTCATAATAATAACATTTTACATAAGTATTCATAAATAAATACAACCGGAATTGGCTATCTGAGCACCAATCCCAACAAAAACTCTCACTTGCTCTAGTGCCAATAACGATTGTATCTAATACCCATCGACTCCACGTCTTTATCAAAAAACTTCGGAGGTATGGCCTTCGTCAGCGGGTCTGGTACATTATCTTCACTCGGTACCTTACACATGATAATATCCCCTCGTGACACAATCTCTCGAATGATGTGGTACTTGCGTTCCACATGCTTTGACTTCTGATGCGCCCTCGGTTCCTTTGCTTGCGCAATGGCTCCAGTATTATCACAGTATAATGGAATCGTATTCTCGATACTTGGGATAACTCCCAATTCTGTGACAAAGTTCTTTATCCACACAGCCTCTTTTACAGCTTCAGAAGCTGCAATATATTCTGCCTCAGTGGTGGAATCTGTTGTTGATCCCTGTTTGGAACTCTCCCAACAAACTGCACCTCCGTTAAGGGTAAATACGAATCCAGATGTAGACCTTCTATCATTGGGATCCAATTGGAAATCAGAATCCGTATACCCGTTAACTTGCAGTTCGTTTCCTCCATAAATATTAACTTATCATTAGTACCTTTAAGATACTTGAGGATATGTTTAATGGCCATCCAATGTTCATTACCTGGATTTTACTGATATCTGCTAGTTACGCTAACAGCGAAACTGATATCAGGCCTTGTACATATTATGGCATACATTATGCTACCCAAACACGAAGCATAAGGTTGGTTAGACATTCTAACATTCTCATCTTCTGTTTGTGGACTCATCTTCTTAGAAAGATGAATCCCATGTCTGAACGGTATGTTTGTTGTCTTACGGTTACCAAAATTATACCGTTCCAAGATCTTATCTATGTACGTTGATTGGGATAACCCAATCAGCCTCATTTGTCTATCTCTATAGAGTTTTATCCCTAAAATAGGAAGCTTCTCCCAGGTTCTTTATGGAGAAATTCTTATAGAGGTACGCTTTGTAACATTCCTAAATCATTCCAATGATTAGATGTCATCAACATATAGGACTAAAAATACGACCATGCTCCCACTGGCCTTCTGATACACACAGGATTCTTCGAATTCTTGAGAAAACCAGACGATCTAATAATCTCGTCGAATCAAAGATTCCAACTTCATGAGCTTGTTTAAGTCCATAAATGGACTTCTTAAGCTTACATACCATACCTGAGTTTCGCTGGATGTAAAACCTTCTAGCTGTTCCATAAGATTTCTTCATCAGAAATCCATTCAGAAAAGCCGTTTTGACATCCATTTGCCAAATCTCATAATCATGATACACAGCTATAGAAAGCAAAATCCGAATAGACTTAAGCATTGCTACTGGTGAAAAAGTTTCATCGTAGTCGACGCAAGGTCGCTGCGTGTAACCTTTTGCTACCAGTCGGTCCTTGTAAGTTTCAACCTTACCGTCAGGCCCGCGCTTCCTCTTGTAAACCCATTTACAACCGATAGGAACAATTCCTTCGGGAAGCGGAACCACGTCCCAAACTTGATTCTCATGCATTGGTCTAACTCTGCTTTTTTGGCACTTTTCCATTTCACGAGTGGATGTCCAACATCGATTCTCTATAGGTGAAAGGATCAGTCTCTTCAACTAAGAGAACATCTAGACTCTTTCTAGTATCAAATACAAGCGTTCAATAGGTCTAGATACCATTTCTGACCTACGGAGTGTGTGTGTTGAAGGTCCTTCATCTACTTGAACTTCAGGTTCCTCTGTTGGTTCGTTATTTTCAGGTTGGACTTCATCAAGTTCAACATGTCTATGATACCACCTTCTGACAAAAATTCTACTTCTAGAAATTTTATGAAGCGAACTACGAACATATTTTGATGCTCGGGATCATAGAACAGATATCCCCTCGTATTCGAAGGATATCCGACAAACCTAAACTTTTGCCCTCGAGGCGAAAGCTTATCTTGCTGAGTCAACCCTGACATAGGCAGGACAACCCCAAACCTTAATGTAACTAAGATTTGGTCTCCTACCGAACCATATCTCATACGGTGTCGTATGAACAGCTTTTGAAGGAATCTATTAAAAGATGTGCAACTGTTAAAAAGAGTAGCCCCATAAATAATAGGGCAAATCTGTGAAACTCAACATTGATCGGACCATATCCAATAAAGTCCGATTTCTCCTCTCAGACACTCCATTGTGCTGTGGAGTACCTGGAGGAGTATATTGAGCGAGAATCCCCATTCTCCTTCATATAATCATGAACTCACCACTCATTTATTCCCGCCTCGATCAGATCGAAGGCATTTAATATATATTGACCGTTTGTTTTTCTACTTCATTTTGGAACTCTTTGAACTTTTCAAAGTTTCCGATTTATGTCGCATCAAATACACATAACCGTACCGTGACAAATCATCGGTAAAGTAACGAAGTATGAATAACCACTATGAGCAGTCTGACTTAGTGGACCATATACATCAGAATGTACGATTTCCACTAAGTTAGTGGCGCGGTGTCCAACACCAGAAAATGTGGCTTTGGTCATCTTACCCTGAATACAGATTCACAAGTTGGATATGATTCAATGGTAAGATATGGTATCAAACCATTCTAACCAATTGGGTAAGGCGTTTAACGCCTATGTGACCCAGCCGCATATGCCAAAGTTTAGTATTATAATTACAGGAAAACTACGTTTATTAACTCTAGTATTTAAAATATCTTTTAAAGTTTGCAATGTATAATGACCATGCTGGTTTGGACAACAAAGATCTAATATTATTTTTATCATATAAATACAAAGAACAGTTCTTAATATTAATACAAAAGCCTTATGTATCCAATACAAAAAGTGATATAATATTAGCTACACACATCCAGGCACAAAAATGACAGTCATTTAACAAAAGTGTCCCATTCGGCAATGAGATCTCGTATACTCCCACTGCAACTGTATCCAGAGAGTCTCCACTCCCGAATCGCAACCTGCATCTCCCCAGGCTTCAGTCTTCTACTTTCCTTCAGCACCTGCAACGAATTGCAAATGTGAATGAGACAAGCAGAATCTAAAATCAGTTGGATGTAACGGCTTCACAAGCCAAAGATATATCAATAACTGGGAAAATAAATGTACCTGATGTAGATTATCTCTCCCTCTTCAGCTGGGCTATGTAGTCAGGACAGTTCATTTTCCAGTGCCCGACTTGGCTGCAGTGATGGCACTTGTCTTCAGAAGCCCTCTTGGGCTTTGCTATCTTTGCCTGTGGTTGAGGACCAAAACCATTCTTCTTCTTCCCTTTCTTCTTATTCCCCTTTGATCCAATATGGGAAGAAGTAGAAAGTGAAGTAGGTCTCGGAGGGTGAGTCGCTACTCCATTCTTGAGGTCCTCTTCCGCCGTGAGTAACATCCTATGTAGCTCTTGGTAGGTGCAGACAATCATATTCATGTTGAAATACATCACAAATTGGCGATAAGAAGCTGGGAGCGAACCAAGAATGACACTCATACCGACAATGTCATTCAGAATGAGATTAGGTTGCCTCAGTTGATCGATCAAATCGATCATCTGAAGAACATGTGGGCTAACAGCTTGCCCCTCATCCAATCGCGCATGGAACAGTTCCATTGCGACCTTGTGAACAACTACTTGTTCTTGGTTCTCAAACGATTGTCTTAATCGTGTCATCATACCATAAGCATATGGCATGCCATAGTATTGTTTCTTGAGTCCCAGGGAAATCAAACTTAAGATGTATGATTTAACTCTTAAATCATCATCCTTCCATGATTGGAAGACTTCGCGTTCTTCCGGAGTAGCATCATCTGCCACAGCAAAGGGCAGTGGACCCTCAAGAACATATCCCACCTTCTCGGAGTCAAGGACCATCCTCAAATCCAATTCCCAATCGGCAAAGTTTCACAGCGCCTTTTAGTTTGTTCGCATTAAGCATACGCGCAAACTGATTTGTGGATGGTGCCGCATCATCCGCAAATCTATCACATAGATCATGAAAAACGGTTAGCAGAATTAATTAAGCAGTTTCATAATAATATCATAAGCATAAACTAGATCATGGATTTTTAATCTAAAAATGCCCCTCCCACTAAATCATACAATACTATAAAGCCCCAACAGAATACAAAGATTTAATAATTAAATTAAATACAAATAGTGAAAGGTGGATCCCGTGAATATATTTCAGCTCACAGCAGAGGCACGGTCTCGCCTACGTATATTCATCAGGTAGACAACTCATTTGTCAATCACTCACTAGTGACTCATTGGTTTCCGGTCCTGGACGTTTCTCGTTGTCGCTGCTAAGGCAGGCCCACAATAAGACGTACCAAGGTTAAACTCGTCAATGATAAACTCAAGTTACTTGCGTAACCCTGACAGCTAGGGCACGTTCAGGATTCCGCTTTCGCTTGAATTTATCTAATATCTAATATACATCCGGTATAAATAAATCTCTATCGGTTACACCCTCACATCAGAGGAATGGTCTCGGATGTAGTCACAGAGAAATATTTATAAACCGTATTGACAAGACGTACCACATAACATGCATCAAATATATAATTACATTTAAACCTTATTAATTAGGGATTTTACGCTAAGTGTCATACACCCTAAATCTAATCAAATTAGATTATAACATGCATGTTTAAAATCAAGAAAACATGATTAAACATTGACTTAAAGGGCTAATCATATTAGGGGGCCTAGAATCAGACTTGCTCTGATACCATTTTGAAGGGGTTTTATTGCGGATATCCGGTAACGCAGCGAAACAGTGGAAAATCGAAATTTTTCGATTTCAAAACTTTTTCTTGGATTAATAAAATAAACTTATTTATTTTATTATCCAATAATCAAATTATGAAATAAAACATTATAAATCAAATTTATGTGAATTTACCGAATTAACCCTTATACTTTGTTCATTTTAGTCCGAAATTGTTCAAAACAATTTTGAATGATTCTAAATCATAACTAATATGAATTTAACATATCCCAAATGTCAAAAAAAAAACATTTAGCAACAAAAATCCAATTTTTTTTAACCATAAGGCCGAGAGCCTCACAAGGTGGCCTAATGTGCATTTTGTACTTTACATGTTCAAAACACATCCAAATGAAATCCAATCAACATAAGATTTTATATGCATCATATAAACATCCAAATACACAACATAAATGAAAAGCCCCAAATTTGGAAGTGGTCTTAAACCTAATTTTTCAATTTCTTCAAATTGGACTAATTAGACCAAATTGGTTAAATCCAATATTTCAATCATGTTTCTTCCTTCCATCCATCAAGTCTCAACACAATGAAATAACTATAGATCAAATCTAGGTCATTTAAGAGTGGGTCAACAACTCTGAATTAGCAACAAGTTTCTCAAACTTACTAACATATTAGAAGCATTCTTTGAACTTATACATGCTAACCCTATCATTAAACTTCCATCAAACAAAAATACAAAGAATAAAGAATAGAAAAACATGAGGACATCATAGTATTAGCCTAGAACTCAAGGAACATTTTCCTCTCTAATAGTAAGTTTAAAGAAACTTACTAAAAACCAAGCTTTTCCTTGTTTTTCTTTTCTTCTCTCAAGCTTCCTTTTCTTTCTTTTAATGGAGTTTTGATAAGGATTTTGAGTTAATGAAAACCCTAAAATGAAACAAATAATTTATACTTGGAAAATGGCCTTGGCCCAATTTTTGGTATAAAAATAACAAGATATTTATTTGTTTCATTTAAAGCATTTTCAATTAATGTTAACTTTACATCATTACAACTTTAAATGATTTGATTAAGTCAACAAAGGCAACTCAAGCTATTAAATAAAATATCTATACTTTAATTAATTTATCATTTAACAATTAATTAATTAAAATTAATTAATTAATTAAATACAAGTATTTTAAATATATATATATATATTTACATTAAATATTAAATACATATATAATATGATATTAGTCAAATATCTCAATTTGACAATTAATTAATGTGTATTTGAATTAATCAAGCATTAAAAGCAAATACACAAAAATTAAGGAAATAACTATTGGGTCCCTACACATGTATTTTGTGTTTAGCCTTTAAACGACTTTATAAATAATCAATATTATTTATAAATTTTTCCCTAGTGCTCTACGAGCGAGTATATTTCAGAGTGAGACTCTCCAGATTCAGACATATCCGTCACGAAATCCAATTTCGTGTCCATAATTTATCCACCCGTAAATTATGACGATCACAGATAAACTCACTGAATCATACAGGTCGAGGTTATGGAAAATGTATAATTCCTCTGTCACAGGTATCCGGATAAATCCCAGAGATATAGATGTAAACGTCAAATCTCTATAGGGATTATCTAGTCGACTATTCTATTAGCAATCTCAAAAAAGAACATTTAGAACTATCTTCTAAATTCTACCACGGGCCCATGGTTTTTATCTGATTGCTAATCATATGGACTACCTATGCTCTGATACACAGAACTGAAAGATCCTATCTCGATACACACATTACACCCTGAGATCTATCTACACCCAACGAACAGGCGGAGGTCTGATCTTAATAGATCAGTGACGTTACTGCCATCTAAGTCTATAAGATGTCTCATGTGCCCACAGTGGCATCTGAAGTCTAAGAATCACAAGTGCTACTCAACCCGATAAGATTCTTATTGACGTTGGTGTACCATCTATTAAGAATCTTCGGTGAGTCATTCAGTGTTTATCCGCTATAAACACCTACACGTCTATACTAGTCTCCAAGACTTATGGTTCATTGAGAAACCTTTGGAATCATATATTCCAGTATACGACATGTACCGGTCTCAACGTGTTTACTATACTGACCAAGTAGTGTAAACCTTGACCAGGAACTGTCTGAGAATGACAACGTCATGATACAACTCAATGTCAGTTGTGACGCTTTTGCAACTGCCCATGACTAGTCATTCTAAGGTCATTACGTCTTTACCATATTAAAAAAGATACATTATATTATAGAAACTACATATATTATTCATAATAATAACGTTTTACAAAGTATTCATAAATAAATACAACCGGGAATTGCACTCTGAGCACCAACCCCAACATCTTGCATCCCTACCTCTTGACCACTCCTAGTGATTATGACATAAACAACTTTACATTAGCTACTTCATGATCACATGTGCCATGTGTTGCCCTTGAGGATTTGGTTGAGCCTGAGATGGGAATTTTCCTTGTTCTTGCACACTCAAGACATTAGTCAATTTTGAGACTTGACTATTAATCTCCTTATTGTCTTCAACTACCTAATTATAATGACTCAACCTTTGAATGATTTTGCTTTGGGCCACTACAAAGTTGTTACGGGCCTTCACAAATGCTTGCATAGTATCCTCTTTGTAACATCCCCAATACGGGAATTTTACCGGCAGGCAACAGATCTCACTGTCGCCTAAGCCTTTAACTCTTGTACTAGAACTCTTGCTTATATTTAAATTCTATGTAATATCCATTAAATCACACATGCAAACTTGTATGCTTGAATCACATTGAATGCAAGATCATAAACGGAAACTCATGCATATATATATGGACTAAAGTAAATACAATGTGTCAACAACATCACTCATGTTAATGATACAACAAAATGACTCCACAGAAGACTACATTATAAATGAATATAGCTCTGGAATGACTTGACGAATAATGACTGCACTGTAACATTCATCCTCGAACTGGGTCTCCAAAACGGCACATGGCTCACCAAAAAGGAGTGTCCTGCAAAAGAACTGGGAAGTGGTGGGGTGTGTCCAGAGGATCTCAGTGACTGGAGCTACAAAAATAAGAAAACAGATCAGAACATCATAAGAAACCATTTATACATAAAGTCTTTCTGAAAACTTTCTTAAAACTCATACTTTTCTTTTATAAAAAAAAACATTTTTTTTCTGAAAACTTTCTGAAAAATATATCTCTGGTGCTGTAGAAAACTAGATGCATGGGGGCGTTACGTATCGCTGTCCCCCCATACGCCTAATTGGAGCCAGAAGTGAAAAACCATGACTTTGGGGCTTTACGTATCGCCATCCCCCAAAGCATGCCACTACTGTCTCTAAATCTGGTGGTCTTAGGGCGTTACGTATCACCGTCCCCCAAGCCACAAACTAGAACTGAGGGTGCGGATCTATGCTACCACCTAAGCTCTGAAACTAGGGTCTATAGGCGTTACGTATCGCCGTCCCCCTAGCCCTGAATTACATGTGCACACGGTCTTTGTCCGTCAATTCCAACTGTGTCAAGTTACATACTGGGGTGAGTTTTTCTCTTATGTCCCAAAAATTTAAAAAAATACTGCTGATAAACTTTTAAAATTTTTAAATCAAATCGCATGTACATGTAACTGATAATTAACAAGGCTAACGCCCTAAAACTTTTCAAAATAAGTCTAAAATAGATTTTAGTCTGAAATAAGCAAATATAAAATCAAATTGTGAAAAGAAAAATAAATCTCCACTCACAGATTTGAAGTCCAGTAAGTTTCCTTCACTTCGCTAGGGGCGAGCGCGGCTCCTGTCGAGTATCTATAAAATATTCGATGTTAGAATCACCACTTATAAAATATGATTCCTAATCAAATAAAATTCCTTAACGTAATCGAATTTCCTAATTAGAAACTTTTTATCCCTCTAATGAATTGTAAAACGACACTCTGACTTTTGGTTACGCGTCAACGACACCCTGACTTTTAGTTAAGCAATCATATAAGGTACCCGGCCCTAGTCTAGGATGATCAAACCACTGCAGATTTAGGATGGTTTTAGTCGCGGATATGGGTAGTTTAGTAGATTAGTATCATAGTACAAAAACGAAGAAAAAATTTAGTACGAAGCTGAGATTGTCATAGAAAATGAATCCTCGAGCAACAGAATATTTACAAGAATTTGAGTAACGACCATGAAAGCAAAGTACGAAAGAATATAAGTTTTAACCATAACCAAATCCAAAGGAACCACTAGGAAATATCAGTAAGTTAGAAAACCCCAAAACCCCTTAGGAAGCAGAAATTTTGGAACTTGAAGAAAAGAAGCTTATTGACTACTGGAGGTTGTAAAGAATGTATAGAGAGTTAATAGTTAAGGGATGAGAAAGAATAATAAGATCAAGTTGGACAAATGGAACAAAGGAATACTAAGTACAACTAGAATCTTTAGTAAGAGTCAAGGTATCAGCCACTAAGAATCTGATCAAATTAAGAAATTGTGGATCATAAGTAAAGACCTATAAGAAAGAGATCTTGGAGATAAGATATATTGAGTACAACTAAAGGTCCAGAAAATAAATAGTCATGGATACTCAGCAGAAGTCTTTACTAGGAAGACCACGAGTTAGACACCAGAAAGGATTCGAGGACAAATCATATTTAATGGGGGAGAATTTGTATCGATCGGTAGTTTTTTACTACTGCCTACAGTGATACTGTTATGTACGGGATTAAGACATATAAAATAAATTATGTTGGGACTCTGATATGCTTGAGGAACGACTTTAGGGACAATCGGTAAATTTCTTGAAGTCCCGAGACGAGACAGTACCGTGTTTCCTTTGGACCGTCCATGATATTTGGGGCGTAACATTTTCATACGATCTTCGTTTTTTATGAATTTTATATCGTCGGAAAGCTGAGGTCAAGACCTACAACTTATGAGTTTGAACATTTTCCCAAATTCAGACACGAAGCTGGTCAAACACTCGAGTCAAATTTTGGATGAATAGTAATTTCGGGGTTAAAAAGAGAAATCTCAAATTTTCTAGACTTTTCTACATTTTTCTCCATATTTCCAAATATCATATAACCCCCACCCCCCTCACTATATAAAGGGTTCACTATTCACTCATCACAAAAAGAAAAATGAAAATGAAAAGAAAGAAAGAAGAATACCTAAAGGAAAAAAGAGGGAAGAAGAAGGACAAGAGAAGGAAGAAAGAAGAAGGAAAAGAAGGAAAATAAGAAGGAAAATAAAGAAAAGAAGAGGGAAGATGGAAGCAACCATGGAGGTGATGAAGACCCAACAGAAGTTAGGTAAGAAAAACTTGACCCCAAATCTTGAGTTTTTGATTTGATGATATCAGTGATATGATGATGATAATAACATGTTTGAGGTTCCAAATGATGAGGATATGAGCTTGGGGATTGATTATTGTATGATTGAATAGATGGATTGAAAGTTATTAAGTTTGGGTTTAAATCTTTTATGGATTATATGATTAGATTAAAGTTGGGTGTTGATAAATTGATGATTTGGTTTATGTAGTACTGGACGTTATATGGTGTTTTGAGTATTGATTTTGGTATAGGAGTGATTAGGGTGTTTGTTTTTGGGTTTTTGAAGAAGAAAATGGCAGAATCTTGGAAACCCAGGTCGTGTCGCGACACAAGAATGACTGCGCGTCCCTACACAAGAATAAAATGACGACTGGAATTTGGGCGTTGCGCGTCGTGATGTGCAAGGGTCTGCGTCGCGACTCGAGACACAGAATCTCCCCAAAATCAATTTTTAACCCCCAGTTCCAACTTAGCGTGTTAGAGACCACCCTTAGGGTTTCGTATTAGTTTGAATACATATCTTATATTAAAATTATGATCGTCATAAGCCTCATGTATAGATTTATGGTTATATCTTTAAGCGTTGTTAATTATCGAGACTATTATACTATGCTAATGCTAATTAAGTTCCCAATCATAGATTATCCGCAGGAACCGCAATCTCCTTCGACGAGGGCTCCAGTACCAGCCAGATTCCAATCAGTGAGTGGACCATTTCTCTGTTACTTGGTTTCTTTATTATTTCGTATTTAAATGTCAGACTTATATATTCTGCAAACAGGGCGTTAGCCAATTTTTCTTTTTTATCATGTATAATTTAACATATTTTGAGAAATGATTTGGAAAATATATATTTTCCGTATGAGTTTATGTTTTTCGGGCATGAGGGAAAAACTCACCCTAATATGTAACTTGACAGAGATGGAATTGACGGACAGATGACATGTGAACATGTAGAGGACTAGGGGGACGGCGATACGTAACGCCCATAGATCCTAGTTTCAGAGCCATGATGATGGCATAAGTTCATGTACCTGGACTCTAGTTCAGAGCTTGGGTTGTAGCATAGATCCACACCCCCAGTTCTAGTTTGTGGCTTGGGGGACGGCGATACGTAACGCCCCAAACCACCAGTTTCAGAGACAGTAATGGCATGCTTTGGGGGACGGCGATACGTAACGCTCCAAAGTCAAAATTTGCACTATTACCTACAGTTCGACGTATGGGGGACGGCGATACGTAACGCCCTCATACGTCAACATTTTCATATACAGATCAGCTACAGTTTTCAGATTTTTAGAAAACAGTTTTCAGAAACTAGATTTTAGAAACAATTTCCAGAAACCAGAGATTCAAAGTTGTTTTCAGAAAGACAAGTTTATCAAGAGATTTCAGACTAAGTTTTCAGAAAAGAGTTTTCAAATAAAAAATGCTTTTGACACTATAGTTTTGAATCCAAATATTTTACATCATTTTTCAGATTTTGTCCACTCACTTAGTTCGTATAATGATCTAACCCCCACTTCAGTCTTTATGTTTTGCAGGATTCTTAGAGGACGAGCTCGGGAGGACGGATACTGATGCAGTCACTAGGGATGAAGTCCACCAATATGAGTCAAAGACATAGTAGCAGTCCAGTTATAATCAAGTATGAGTCTTGTATAAATCATGGTCGTGTGTAGTCATTGTAAAACGCTTAATATTAAATACAATAATTAATATTGAGTTTGTTTTCTTTGTTTTTGAGATGGGCTACGGTCCCACACAAAGTATAGTCATATAAAGAAAGGTGTATTAGTTTCTATTATGGTTAAATAGTCAGAGGCTTATGGGGTTAGTACTGTTATCTCATGCCAGTAACATCTCCCAGATCAGGGATGTTACACCTCTAAAGAATTCCTAGGAATGATAGGTGTGTGATACTGGGGGGCACTGTAACCTCTAGTTTGTGTTGTCTGATGAAGCTGTGGGTTCTCATGTTTCCAACTAAGATTGGGATGGTTCTGCCAGTAAGATTATAGGTATCTGAATACGGTGCATACGACTTCTTTTACATCTCAAAGGTATTGCATTGTTCCTCATATGTTCCACTCATCTCTCCACATATAGGGCACTCGTGGCTAAATGGTCAATCTCCTTACATACAAAATATACACCTTGAGGTTCTAATTGAGCTACCGTATGCATAGTCTTGTTATATTTGGCTTTTAAGGCTTCTAACTCCCTAGTCAATAGCTCGACATGTGCCTTAAGACTATCATATTCCCTAAAGTGGTGTATGCCTCTGCTAGAAGGAGTGAGGTGTGTCCTATCATTGTTATCCATTGCATTAGGTCCAGTTCATATGTGAGATTTCTCAGCTAGGTTATTTAATTACTCTAATGCATTATCAGGGTCCTTTCGGATGAACTCACTATTGCACATTGTCTCAACAAATTGGCGCTCTTTAGGGGTTAGATCATCATAAAAATAGCTCACTAAGCGCTAACTCTCATATCCGTGTTGAGGAAAACTAGCTAACATCTCTCTAAACCTCTCCCAAGTTTGATAAAGGATTTCACCGTCTTTCTGGGAGAAGGTAGAGATTTTTCTTTCCAGGGCATCCGTTTTGTGGTGTGGGAAGTATTTGTTAAAGAATGTATGTGTCATCTCACCCCATGATCCTGTTGACCGAGATCTCAAAGAATACAACCAGCTTTTAACTTTATCCTTAAGGGAAAATGGGAATAACTTAAGTCTAATTGTGTCGGTTGTCCCAAATCGGTCATGGAAAGTCGCTACAACCTCTTCAAACTCTCTAACGCGCACATAAGGGTTCTCGTTCTCCAAACCATGAAAGATTATGAGATATTGTATCATTCTAGGTTTAAAATCTATATGTGGTGCATTATGAGGAAACATGATGCATGATGTTGTAGCTGTGTGAGTGGGATGAATGTACTCTTCAAGAGTCCTCATGGGTGGTCTCCCGTACTCACTCATGCTGTGTGTGCCAGATGTAATTGGTGTGGCAAAAAGATTATCAAACAGACTTTCTAAGTCTGAGTTTTCCAATTCAATCCTAACAAAACTACCAAACCTATCCCAATGTCTAGGCATGCAATTAAACACAAGTAGAACAAGGACATAAATAAAGGAATAAACTAAAAATAATAAATAAAAATCAAAACTGAAATAAAATAATAAATAATTAATAAATAATAAAAAATAAAAGTGGAATGAAGTTATCGCTTTTGTTGTTGACCAAGCAAACCTGCTCCTTTTGCTTATAAACCGTCTCCCCGGCAACGGCGCCAAAATTTGATTACGCCCAACAAGTACTTACAGTTATCGCAGTACAGTTGAGGTGTCGATTCATCGGAGAGATGGTTACAAGGGACTGATTCACTTAATGAAAACGGTAACATTAACTTAATTAAATAGAAAGATTGGATTGATAATATAAAATAAAGATTCAGAAAAACACTTAGAGATATCAGTAGAGAAAAGCAGCAAAGCGTCGGGAATCCCTTTTGTATCAAATCCCTATATTCAGTTATTGATTCCTTTTTATTACTCAATTGAAGGTTTCACATCCTAAACCAACAATCGGAAGATATTCAATTCTAAACATATTCAATTCCATTGTAACCATGATTTATTTTCTCTATGTTAACAGCACACAAAGTTATCGTTATGATCTATCTATCGATAATATACCCTCAGGCATACTGCAAGAAGACCAACTCATAACCCTCAGGCAATACTGGCAGACACAAACAACTCACATAATCAACTATACCACACAATCATCCAATCAAAAAGCAGACTATATAAAAACTAATAAACAAGCTATTAATAACAGATTCTCAAAGAATAAAGAATAAACAAAAATAACAAAACATTTAAATATAATGATATCAACACAAATGAATCAAAAAATTAAATACAAGTGTCCATCCTTAGCTTTCCCTATGAGATTAGTTCTCCATGCAGAAGAAAGACATAGCCTTGATAAATCAGAGAGACATCATGTTCGGCTTGAAGTTATTCGTTCTTCTCTCTCGAAATTGTGTTTGTGGCTCTTTGTTGTGTTTTCTCCCTCTGTTTCTCTCTGTTTTTAGGTTTAGGACGAGCTTAGGTTTATATAGAAGTCCATGAGTCCATATATGCGTAAAAAACGACTAAAGTAAGTTTCAGGAACTCTTCCGGGGCGCCGTGGCGCCAGAAAACAGGGGCTGCGGTGCCCAACTCGCAGGTAGTATGTATGGGCATGTTTGCTAGGGGCGATGCGGCACCAAGAAGTGGGCACCACGGAGCCAGTGACTTCCTTCCCTGGTTCGCTGATTCTGCGCTTCTGATCTTCCCGCGTGCTTCCGATGCGTCCGTAAGGTTCTGAAACACGCGTAATTGCTCAAAACTTCATATTTCATTGCTCCTAATAATAAAGCACAAAATAAACTCGAATTAAGATTAAATATATTATAATTAAGCTGAGTTAGCAATGCTCAAAGTACACTTTCATGCACTTATCAAAAGGTTTCTGAAATATATGACATCAAAGTGTGGAGGATCTCACACAAAATCAATGTTATCCTATAGTCAAAGGATTATATGCTACTCGACTCGAGGAGATTCCTATTGACAGTGGTGTGTACTTTCAACTATTAGAACTATTAGGAATCACCTGTGAGTCATTCAGTATTCGTTTCAGCGAATACCCATATGTCTATACGATTTTCTAAAAATCATGGTACATCGAGTTAAACCATTGGAACTCAAATTCCCATAATATGTGCTAGTCTTCTAGGTTGTAGGAATTCGACAATATTCCAAAACCAATGATTATAAATATTTACTTTAAGAATAAATTACAATAGTAATACTTATCTCAAGGTCGAACCATCTAGTATCAAGTATTACTACAAGACTGTTCTAAGGTCGATATCATTCTTAGCATATCTATACATCAATTCAATACGCATAATGACAATACCATTAGAAAAGTAGAAATGAAGTAGTTATTTTATTAATAAATAATAAAATGTATAATTCTGACGAGATGTTACATAATACAATAAATAGAAGGAGGTGGGGAAGTCACAATTTAAAAGGAGATTTGATTTCTTGAAAAAGTTGAATTTCTTTCATGCCAAGCTTTCTCCAATTTCCCCACTAACAAAAAGTGATAGCTTCTCATTATAAACAAAATAATATATAATATAATGTTCAAAAGCATAGCATTTTTCACTTAATTCCAAATCAAATTGCATGCTGTCTTGCATGGCTAAATAAGCATATATATGCTTGAGATCATGCACATGTTACTAATTATAGCTAGCTGGGCATGTTAAAATTGATGCAACAATACACTTATGTACATGCATAAATATACTTATTGTTTACATAACTTTTAGTAAATGGAAAATAGGATAATGTTCCATGACAAGGACATAATTTTAAGCACATAATAATGCAATAAATCTTTATTAAGATTTGAAACTTGTCATTAACATTTAGCCTGTATATTGAAATTGAGTTTATAAACCATATTTTATAATTATTTAAATTTTTAAATCTACGTTTATTTAAAATATTGCTTTTATTTTTTATTTAATTTTTTTTGATAATATTTTTTTCCTTGAAAAGCCACAGATTACATAATAATTGTTCAATAATAGGGATGAAAATATGGTCGGTTATTTTAAATACTCGATATTATCTGATCAAAAAAATATTATATATCCGAAGTGGTTAGATTTTGATTTGCGAAATAGGAAACTGAAATTTATTTTGATCGATTATTATTTTTAGTATTTCGAATATTCGATAAAAAAAATTAAATAATAATAATAATAATAAAATTTTATTAATTTTCCAGATATTGATATCGTTGTACCCATTACTATATTTCAAATTTTTATTTATTTTTGGTTATTTTAGTTACTATCGAATATCTGAATTTTTGATCATTTCAAATACATATATAACTTTAATTTTTTTTCAGTTATAAATTTTAAATATTATATATCGATTTTGAATATATCAAAAATAATTGGATTTCAACTATTTTCTTCCCTATTAAATCAATAACACTAATATAATCAAATGGATTTCTTCTCTTGTTTATCTTCTTATTTTGTACTGATTAATGAATAATAAATCTGGGTGTAATCATATGCACGGATTTATATGCATGGGATGCAAAAGTAAATTGGATTATTCATATTGATTATGCAATTTTAATTTTGTGCGAGCAATTAGGTAGGAAGTAGAATATAAAAACAGCTTTTTTAGAATATAGATATTTCAAAAAGCAAAAGTATTGAAAACGACAACAAAGTGAAGAGTGGGTGAAAGGCTGCCACAACGAAGACCTATATAGCTTAGTGCTCATTATTAATTTCTTCACTTGGGCCCTCATAATAATCTCTCTCCCTCTATATCTCTAATAAGCCAAGAACATACTAGCCATAATTTTTTCAATATTTTATAATTTAGTATAGAAATATTCTTCTAGTTGAACGCATGATAGATAAGAATGAATTATTTGAACCATTGGGTTGGCTTCAAAAATTTGTAATTTCAATCCCATATATAATGAATTTATTAAAGATAAGTACCGTCAAAAAATCGACGTCCGTGCCACTTAACATATTTTATATATATACACACATATAAAAGACATACTGAAATTACTTTAAAATTGATGTCAATACAAAAAGCTTTAGGATAAATTTTATATAATTCATTTGATTAATTATTTTCGGTCTTTATTTTACGGATAGATATGCTTCATTTGGTTGCCAAGGAATGTGTTTTTGCCAAATTATTGGAAGAAAGTTTAGACTCGCAATAAAAGTTGCTTTGCCTTTTTTTTTAACCACTCCCTCTTTAATGCACTTATAAAAAGCTTCATGCTTTTTGAGGCATTTGGAATAAGTGATTGATTATTCTATAAAAACTAAAAGCATGGATTCATGATATATCTATTTTATCATATTATTTGGGGAAAAATCAGGTATACACTTAAAGATCAATAGAAATACGATATGTGGACTAGTCTGTGGGATTGATTGCACAAACAATGCATACACATATTTTTTTTTAAAAAAAAATTATGAAAAAATAGAAGTTTAAATACATGAAATATATTTTCATATTTTATTAATAGATATATTTCAGATATATATATTTCATAAATTCATGATAAAATCATTTTATAACATAAGAATATCATATTTTATGATATTTTTATTGACATTATTTTCAATCATAAAAAATTATCATCCAAGTCCATTTTTGTAACAGTGATGTAGAATAGTCACCTAGTAATACCTTGTTTTAATATGAAAAACAAAATTGTTTAAAGCATTTGTTTTTTATAATTATTCTTTCTTTTAAATTAGTAAGCCCGACCTATCTTCGTCATTTCTAAGCCCACTGTTTTACTTTAAGCCCATTTTTTTAGGGTTTGTTTTTAATATTATTTTCAAGTAATCATTAAGTTTCTAAAAGCTAATGTAAAATAAAAAGTCATACTTTGTGTTAGCCTTTGCCATGAATTCTTATAAGATTTCACTTTCATCACTCCTAATTTTCATTAAGGGTGTTTATAGGGTCGGATCAATTCGCGACCTCATTATATCCGAAATTTTTGGGTTGGACTACGGGTTTGATACTAAAACCCGACCCGATCCGATTCTATAATATTTTTTATTATTTTTTTCTAAAATTTTTATTATTTTTTAAATTTTTTACTTTTATTTCATTTGTTTATTATTTTTGTTGTATTAAAACTTTATATATATGATAATTTTGGGGACATAAAATAACTAATATTTATATTTCAAAATAATTAATTCATTAAAAAAAATTATTTTTTATGCGGTCGCGACCTGATTGGGTTTCACCTTCGCGTGACCCGACCCGCGACCCGATCTTCACATGACCCAACCCGATCGGGTCTCACCAAATTTTAAAAAACCTGACCGACCCGACCCGTGAATACCCCTAATTTTCATATCCATTAACAAGATTAAAATATGAAATCTTTACATGCATGCTTTCTGAATATAGTTTAATTTTTTTAAAATACATGTCTCAAATTCCTTGCATGCATCAAATTCATTTATTTATGCAATTTGTTTTAGAGAACAAATTTTGAGAATCTCGTACCTCGTAGTCAAAATCATCTCTTAACTGTTCTTTTTTATCCTAACACGTTAATCGTCTATATTTATATATGTGGTTTTGTGTGTATATATATATAATATATATATATATATATATATATAAAACAAGAATTCACCAATTCAAGTTCTCGTCGAATGGGTTTACTTACTTGGCTTCACGAGCACTTCAGGTCCTAGTCAAATCAGTCAAAATAAATGGCGAAACGTCGTCAGAATCGAAATTTATGGTATTCTCAAGTTAACTACGATAAAATGTCGGATCTTTTCGGGACAACCAAATCAAGTCTGATTTCATACTTTCAGTTTTAGTAATCTTAAAACATCATTATAAACTAACCCAAGTGGTCAGTTAACTTAAATTCACGGTTATGTATTTTCAGAAAATCATCCGAAAAAGTTTCCGTAAACCTTACTGAAGGGTCCCGCTCTGAACCTTCCCAGATTTAACTAAACATGTTCATAATATCATGTATAATTTATAAATATCGTTAAAATCAAATCACATCATTATATGCAAAAACCCACTTTTATCGGAAACTTGCATATTCTATCGGATCGATCAAACTCGTTATGTTTTCACTCGGATTCTACCGAATGCACATATTCAATATAGTAATACTCACACAATTCAATTTATATCATTATGCTACTCTACAAAGCTACTGGATACATCCGAATATTTAGCGGAAAATTTGAAAATTGTCATTTTTATCGGGAGGTCTTACCGAGGGCATTTACGGACTCTAAACGATCCCACGAACGCGCTGAAATCAATGGAATTCTAATCAGAGCTACTGTTCAACGGTACTGTCACTGTTCATCCGAAACTTTCTTCCTCTTTTTATATGCAACCGGACACGGAATGGAAAATTCGTCACCGCCAACTTGTTGTACTCTTCGAGAGCTTTGATTTGGCGGGTGGCTCGGGTCCTGAAACGAAGCGAGGAGCCGGGATCGAGAAACCCATTTTTGCACACGACACCTTCAATTTTGCGCCGTTCACCGGCGTTCTTTGTAACATCCCTGATTCGGAGATGTTACCGACGGGGAATAGGCCGTGCTATTCCCATGAGCCTTTGACATACTAATTGTATACTTTGCTACTGTTTTATCTCAACTATAACATAAACATGGGACCATTGCCCAAACTTGCTAACATAAAATACAAACACACATAAATTTAACGTTACATACATTTCGACTCAACACTTAGTACTGAAACACCATTTTACTTAACTGAACTTATACTATGACTGGTGGTCTCAAATCCACTAGTGACTTCCATCAGTATCCGTCCTCTCGAGCTCGTCCTCCTGGAATACCTGCAAAACAAACACTGGGAGTGGGGGGGGTTAGATCGATGTACGATCTAATTGAGTGGACTAAAGATTGAAAAAGAACTAATATAAAAACTATCGGTTCTGAAACCAAGTTCCAGAAAATCTCTTTATATGAACATTTTTTTTTAAAAAAAAACTTAGTCTGAAATCTCTTTATAAAAACTTGTCTTTCTGAAAACAGCTTTGAAACTCTGGTTTCTGGAAACTGTTTCTAAAATCTAGTTTCTGAAAACTGCTTTCTGAAAATATGAAAACTGTAGCTGATCTGTATCTGAAAACATTGACGTATGAGGGCGTTACGTATCGCCGTCCCCCATATGTCTAACTATAGCCAGCAGTTTGAGGCGTTACGTATCGCCGACCCCCAAAGCATGCCTCTACTATCTCTGAAACTGGTGGTATTGGGGCGTTACGTATCGCCGTCCCCCAAGCCACAAACTAGAACTGGGGGTGCAGATCTATGCTACCACCCAGACTCTGAAACTAGGGTCTAGGGGCGTTACGTATTGTCATCTCCTAGGTCCTCTACATGTGCACATGTCTCTGTCCGTCAATTCCAAACTGTATCAAGTTGCATAATGGGGCAGGTTTTTCCCCCATGCCCCAAAAAACATTAAACTCAATTTTGAAAAAAAAAATATTAATTTTCTGAGTCACTATTATCTGAAAAAAAAACTATAAATAAATCATGGCTAACGCCCTATGTGCTGAAAAATAAGTCTGAATTCAAAAACTTAAATAAAATCAGTTTTGAGAAAAGAGGTCCACTCACAGTGCTTGGAAACTGGTTGGAACTATACTGCTCGTCGAAGAAGATTGCAACCCCTGCAATGGTCTATAGATGATAACTTTATTAGACTAGAAACTATGAAATAAGTTTTGGAACTAGGTTAAACTATTAAATCAAGTATGTGATATCGTAATTTGGGTGATCTATTTGTTCTAAGACGTAATGTGTGA